>MVJL01011834.1:0-57038 GCA_002156465.1 Macrocentrus cingulum | reverse complement strand
TTTTTTTTTTTTTTTTTCAATTTACATTCATAAAGATATCAATGAAATTATTTGGCCCTTGGAAATATCGCGGTTTTCGTGATTTTTTTGGTTTTTTTTTAATGATATAACTTGGAAAAGAAACCTTGGTAAGGATAATTGAACAATATTTTTAGTAAAAAATGACAATTTTTCTTTGATTAATAAATTTTTAATTAGCTGTGTAGAACAGTTGCGGGCGAAAATTGAGAAAAAATTAATTGTATCTCCGGTATTTACCGGGTTATCGCAAACAAAAAAAAAAAAAACTAAAAAAATCAATAATTCACGAAAAATGCCACATTTTCTCTTCGAAAAAAAAAAAAACCATTATTTTAAATGTTTGAAAATTCATTCTATATACGGATAATGGTTGGTTGTTGGTAGTTTAAAAAATCCTATTGCTTTAGCAACGCAATTTTTCATTTTTATATTTAAAAATTGAAACAAAAATTGTTTTATCAGTTGGAAATATGTCTTTTTGTTTTATTAGGAAAAACAATTCAAGTGCATCAATTTCTACCGTTTAATCATCAATTATACGTACCAATTACGTACTCCAAAATGAGATTCCATCCAATAACAAAGGCAATGAACTCGCCGATTGTGACGTAGCTATAGACATAGGCTGATCCGGCTTTTGGCACTCTGGAGGCAAATTCGGCATAGCACATACCTTAAAAAAAAATTTTATTTATATTTCTTTTTCAGAACAGTAGGTACAATTAATTGAATATATATATTTACCTGAAAGTCCCGACGCCAGGGCGGCAATGAGAAAGGAAATGCACACAGCAGGACCGGCAGTTTCTTTTGCAACACTTCCAGCAAGGACATAAACGCCTAGACCCAAGGTTGCACCAACTCCTAAGGCCGTTAGATCGAAAAGACCAAGTACCCTTGCCAATTTACCCTTGCCCTCCATTCCCTCCTCACGATCTACTCGCTTTCGCGTTAAAACTTTCCACAAGTTTGTCGCCATGTCGCTGAGAGCCTCGATTTTTTTCGGTAAGTCAGAGTGTTATAAAAAATACACTGAAAATATCAACAGTCATTTTAATTGTTATACTACTGTGTTTCAGTGATTGTCATGGGCGCAGAGGATGATTATTTTACTTTATTACCCGACAATTCTGTCAATTGATTCACATTGACGGGATCAAACAACAGAGGAGAAATCAACATTTAAATATGTTTATTTATCACAAGGATTCACGACAATGATGATTCACAGGTAATTTTACAAGAAATTCACGTAAAAATTCGAAAAAAAAAAAAACAAAATTATCTTACAATCGATAAAAGGGGAAAATTTGAAATATTTATTGATTAGTGTTATATCACTCACGTTTGCCACGGTGAATAAATATCTTCGACAGACAGTCGACATTCGTCTTGTGAGCGAGCACGGATGATTAGCCGATCGACTTGTGTGGACTTTTTCATGCGACACTTGATGATATATCGTTGTATGTACAACTGAGACACGGCTAATCCCTTCCCAAACAACAAATGCTACAGTCCATTCACTTTTGTACAATTATAATGAAATTTCTTTTCCATGCAATGCGTAATAATAATCACACTGCAGATATCCAACTAATTTGCCTGCAGTTTTGTGTTGATTATTATTACACCTGAGCCAATTACATCGCTGCTAGCAATGTAGTATCTCTCATGGTCGATCATGTATACGTATAAGTACATACATATCTGTTAACTATTAATAATCCTAAGGTTAACGTTTGATGTATCTTGTGTATCGCGACTTTATTTTATTGTTTTATGGCCGTGTGTGTGCATCACGTGTGTCGTGTGCTTTCTTCACATTAGAGTCAATATAGTGCACTTGGAATGATTGTTCCGCTTTTTTTTTAATTCTTGATAAATATTTACACGTGATTTAGTTGACTGTCTGTGACTACGATTAGTCGTCTGCAAATAAGGTTTCCCAAGGTACTGTGAGTGATGTTTTTTTTTAATTGCCAGTTAGTGCGTTTTTCGATAAGTGATAATTCAAGTGACATCAGTTTAATATTTGAAAAATGGATCCTTTTAGTGTGATTTTTGGATGAAAAGACATTTTACGTCATGAATTTTGATAGGTAAAGTTTATATCCAGTCGATTTTTATTTTTCATTGATGTTCTGACATTTTATTGCCCTAAATCAAGTAATTTAATTGTGATTATATTTACGGAGATACGTGATAAATTTTTTAAAATTCGATATGACACTGCCATCTTGTTTTAGCGGTAACTGTCAACGGACGAGATTTAAAAATGGACGTTACAACCTTTGCAAGAATAGTATTTTTTGTTAAAAATAGGCATTTCGTCTTTTGTTTATGCCCATGGGTCGATCGAATTTAAAAGGTCGAGAGAAAGTTTTGGCGAAATCGTCATGTTATGTAGTTTTAAATGTTTCGCTTAGCTATTATATTTCTTCTACAATTAGTTTAGAGTCCCAAAGACACGCGAAAAAATTAGTAACACTCTAGAATCGTTTTAATGACCATTGAACACCCTATAAACCCCAAATTCATGGAAAATAATCGTTCGATATATGATTAAATGTTTTGCTTCAAGATGAAATTTTTTCTCCTGTTAGTTAAGAGTCTCAAAAACACCCCCGAAAATTTTGCAACCCCCTGGTGTCATTTTGACCTATCAGTTACAAACAAATTCTATAAAATAAGTAGCTCACCCAATGAAGCGAGCGTGCACATGCTAGTTGATTTATAATTTACAAAAATTCATGACCCAAAGAGTTTACGTTTTTTTTTTTCAAAAACCTTTTCGTCCCTTTAATTAAATTGATTAACCAAATTTGATATAACAATATATAAAAGCATTAAAATTTGAATTTTCTTAACAAATATATTATTATTATTCACATGAAATAAAATCTCAACAAGTCACAGATATATAAAGTACGCAATTATTGTCGAAGGAAGTTAATTAAAATTAATTACAAATAATAATCAATTTAGCTAACAAATAAACGTGACAATTATATTTACATTTCTTATATAATATATCATTGAAATGACTCGTAGCGGCAAAATTTCTTTACAATTAAATGCCACCGAAGTTTATAGTTCTACTTTTCAATTCCGTGAAACCAAAAAAAAAAAATCAAGTCCGCATTAGTTGGACGGACAAATAAATAAATCTACATATAATTAAAATATATTCACAACTACTATTATGGTGCGAAAATTTCAATTCCGTCGGTATTTAATATAAAAATTTGTTGAGATAATTTCCGCAAAAATTGAAAAACGCGTAATATTATTTTTAACAAGTTAATTATATAAAATAATGTAAATATCTGTAAAAATAATCACTGAGTACGTTTAAAATTGTCATACTGTACACATATCATAAAAACTGCCTCCATATTTTCATATATAGATAAATAATACTTGGAACAAGTTCCACCGGATTATAAATGATCAATTAGAATCTAGTCACTAGTCGAATAGGATCTGTGTATCCACGAGGTTTTGGATCCTGTATAAGCTTGTCTCGTTGTCCTTGGATACTCTTTCGCATGCCATAGAAGAAGTAAATACACAATCCTAACAAAATCGAGAGGAAGAAACAAATTAAATTTTCCATTTGAAAAAACAATAGAATTTTATATATAAATTCACTCACCGATAAACATCCACACGGCAAACTTCACCCAAGTGGAAGAATTCAACTGCAGCATGAGATAAATATTTATACACATGCTCAAACACGGAACAAATGGCACGAGAGGCACCTAGAAAATGTAAATGTATAAAATAACAAATGAAAATAATTGAAAAATGCAATACTGACTTTGAATGAAAGAGAATCTGAATTAACCGGTTGGCGACTTATTGCAATTACAATGAAAATTGCAATAAATGCAATGATGGCGACAATCACGTGAAGAAACACACCCGTGGGACTGTCATCAAGTTGCAGGTACTGGATGAGTAATCCAAGAACAACCACGAGCACAGCTGTGGAAAAAAAATATTAGAAATGTTCTTCGACCGGTAAATATGTGTAAAATGATGATTGAACTTACAAAAAATGATAATTCCTCGGCTCGCCACGTTGCTGGAGAATTTAGTGACGACTTTTTGATTGTAGATATTAAAAAAACGACTGAAATAATCCATAAGACTGGAATTGTCCTCAAACATGTTACATGTATTCACTTTATCGACTTGATTAGACTCTTTGTACCTTAGAATAAGTACACAAATAGCAACGATTGTGTAGGCTAACAGTGTGCCTAATGACATCATGTCTACGAGTTGGTCGACGTTAAAAATAAGTGTCATAAATCCAATAAGCAATCCGGAAACTATTGTACCTATCATAGGTGTTTGTGATTTTTCGTGAATTTTTGCAAGAAATGTAAATATTATTCCGTCACTTGCCATGGCATAAAAAATCCGTGGCAGGGGAAACATTGCGCCAAATAGGCTTGTGCAAAGGGCAAAAACTGAGCCAATATTAACGATCCATTTAATCACAGGCCAGCCAATTTTGTGGAAGACATAGGGAAACGGTGCGTCAGCATCCTAAAATTAAAGAAAATCAAGGAATTGACAAGAAGTTAAAGCAAATCATGAATTAAAATTTGTTTTTTTAGTCACAAACCTGTTCGTAGTAAGGACACATCATTGTGAGAACAGCAGATATAGAGAAATAGGCACCAAACACAATCAAAAGTGAGATTATAATGGAAAATGGAATATTTTTCTGTGGATTTTTTGCCTCTTCGCCCGTTGCAGCTATTGAATCAAAGCCTACAAAGCCAAAAAAACATTTGGCAGCACCTGTCATTACTCCAGCAATACCAAAAGGCATAAAACCTCCAGTTCCAGGATTTTTTACGTCAGCCGGAATATTCTCCGGAGAGATACTCCAATTTCTAACATCAGCTACGAAGAAATGATCGAAAAAAATCATTATTTCGGTAAATATTAGCTTTATATGTAAAGTGTCTTACCTTTTATAGCACCGGCAATAACAACGATGAGTATTGTCACTAAATTAATGGCCGTAAATCCCATATTTAAATAGGATGACTCTCGAACACCAATGCTAAGTAAGGCGACGAGAAGTTGAACGACACCAAAGGCAAAAAAATCGGGATATTCCGAGAGATATTTCACGTCCATTGGCATTGTTTCTCGAAAATAATGTCGCATCTGATTGTCAATTAGTGAATCCACATAATTACTCAAGCCACGAGCAATACTGGCTGTTCCTGCAAATATAAAAAATCTCAGAATTATCTAAATCTCAAGTATGAACAAAGATTTATTACAATACAATGTAGAACAACTCACCAATGATATACTCCAATATTAAATTCCAGCCGATAATAAAGGCAATGAATTCACCCACAGTTACATAACTGTACACATATGCTGACCCGGCTTTTGGCACACGTGCGGCAAATTCCGCATAGCACATTCCTAATAATATTTCAGATTTTAATGATGTGTTAAAATTTTTTAAACATTTCGAATAAAAAATTACCTGCGAGAGCCGAAGCCAGAGCGGCAATCAGAAAAGATATACAAACTGCAGGACCAGCCACGTCCTTGGCAACACGCCCGGCCAATACATAAACTCCTAGACCCAGTGTTGCACCGACTCCAAGAGCAGTCAGGTCGAATAGGCCTAGAACTCGTGCTAGTTCACTTTTTTCCTCGGATTCATCGTCCACTCGCTTTCGCGACAGAGCCCGCCATAATTTCGCCGCCATCTTCTTGTCAAAATGTCGACTGTCGCTTCGACCTGTAGAAAGTTGAAAAAAAAAAAAAAAAAAAAACAAAGAAAACAGCTAAATAAATGTTTATCCAGTAAAAATAATGGATGTTCAAAGTCGTGTGTGAACACGGGAAATATTTTTTTTTATGTTACTGTGCCATTAAGTGCCGCAAGAGCAATTAATATAGCTATCTTGAATGAGTGTCTTGTGACGGCACGACAATTAAGCAAGTTAATAAAAATCACTGGGTAATTCATTTTTGCCGAAAGCAAACGGATGAATATTTTAAACAATAGATAATTACACTGTTAATCATAAAATTATTAAGTTTATTAGTTTTTTAAGTCGTCACATATGGATACCACGACTGTCATATGAGATACTGCTTATTGCGCTGACACACAAGGAATGTAATTTAGCGATAATTACTATTCTCCGTTGACCGCTGAGGTAATTAAGATTCAACTAGTTCGATTTAGTTACAATATATTCTAGTGGGATACTATCACTTTCTGTAAGGTCACATTTTACACATTTTATGTATATATACAGTGTATATACATATTCCGGTCGATCCAGGGAAAGTACGAATTAAATCAGAAGAACTAATTAATGTATTATAAATTGAGGAATTTTATCAGTAAATAATTCAAACGTTTGTTTTATCGTGTGGGTTATTAATATTATTTTTGTATTTTCTGTTGTAGATGTTTCGAAAAATTCAAGTTGTAATGATTCTCTACTAAATTTAATAATTTTTGAAATATGTCAAGAAGCAAATCAATCCTTGACCTACATATTTTATGACATTTTCATGATGATTTTTCTGAAGAAATATTTCAAGAATTTTTTTCTAATTTGAAGAAAAAAAAAAGATTTTTACAATATTTACAGTTATTCGAGGACAGCGAAATCATTCAGGAGATTTTTATGGATAGAAAGCAGTTTTACCCTTGACTGGGGATAAGAGTTAGTAGTGAAGGATGGATGATTGTCATGTGAGAGAGAGCACATGAATTAAAATTGTCACGTATTCAAGTCTGTATATTGGTCGAGGACTATGACAAGGCTACTTCCCGGCCCCTAAAATCACTTCTGGCGCCAAAACGTCGTGTACAAAGAGGAGAGAAAAAGAATTGAGGGCAAAATTTTACCTAACGAGCCGTAAAGTACAGATCAGATCAACGAATAAATAATTCATACGTAAAATATCATATCAAACAAATCATAAATCATTAATTTAGTCTAGTAGAGGATCCGACAGTCGTATTTGATCATTCCAATGATAAAACAAATCCTATTACAATATTATACGCGATTTACAAGCAGTTTATAAATATTTTCATACAATCATTTTATTTTTTGTGCACATTATCAATTTAGCAATCCGAAAAACACGCAAGAACTAACTGTAAGATGTTGCTCAACAGAAAAAATATATATATATATATATAAACATGAAAAAGTCCTTGAATACAGGAAAACTGATCGATTCCGGAAATTCATTAGAAAAAATCTGACATGATGACAGTTGGAAAATTGTCTTAATGTAGAAAAACAAGGAAAATTGCAAGAAATATATTTTTCTAGATGAATATCATAAAATTTATCTACACTTTTGATTGAAAAAAATTATTTAAAACTCAATTAAATATAATTACAACACTCCTAGAGACATAAAAATTTTTTTTAATTAATTAAAATGACAATTTTATGAATTTATAATTCTTTTAATTGGTTGATAAAATTTTAATGATTAGATATTACGTTTTTTTTCTTTTTAATTTCAATATGTGTTTATTGAAGGAAAAAAAAAAAATATTTATTCAATTTTGTCAAGTAATAAATTATTTAATTGAGATTTTATATGTATATAGAGTAAATAATTCTCGCTAGTTTTTCCGCATGTCAGTGGACACAATACAAGTTAATTTTGCGTTGATTATAGTTGGTGTGAATAGAGTTAAAAGTAAAATCCGACAGATTTGATATAGCTTACCACATCCAATGAGGAAAATTTATGACTGATGAAGTAGGTTGCGAGTGCTTACAAAAAAAGGTCTGTGAGATTTGAGTTTAAGGATAGAAAAAAAGAAGAAAAAAATATATATATATAAATGAAATAAGATTATCAAGAAAAATGATAAATTCTTGCGTACGAAGTATAATTGATAAGATTCTTCAGATTTTAATCTTTGGGCAGTGATTAAGTGACAGCAAATATAAAGATTATATCTCGACAAAATTGAGTTGAGTCTATCAAAGAACTGAGAGGAAAAAAAATTGATAATTGTAACTTCTCACCTAGATATATTTTAGCAATCTATCAATTCATTGACTTTGTTGATAAAAAAAAAAAATTCTTGTGAATATTTTGACGGATGTTTGCACATTTATCAATCGATAATCACTGATTCGTGATGGTTTCTTTGAATTTAACTTAAAAGAAAAAAAATTACAACCCGTCGCGATGTTTCTTTTGCGACTGAGCACACTGTCGTTTCTGCCGCATGGCTGCTACACAGTCTCCCACTCTTCTCTCGGTCAGTCTTAACATATATAAACATATATCTTCTACAACCCTCGTTGCAAATTTAAATGCTTATTCAGTTATCCAAACACTACTGAAGAAAAATTATCAATAAGAAAAGTTACGTCCAATTGTATTGACTAAAAAAAAAGTCAATTTTGACAAAATTTCTTTATTAAAAATTAAGAAAAAAAAAACTAACCTTCATATACAGTCGTTATTTAACCGAGGTAATAATAAATGGCCATTAGATTATGATTTTTCTGCAGGTTTTTCAAAGGATGCCGGATTCGACGCACATCCAGGACACGTGTGCAAAGATTCATGAATAAAAATCTCACAATCGATGCAAAAACTTTGGGTACATCGCTGACAAACATAAATCTGTAAATAATACATGTGATTAAATTAATTATCTGAAGTATTGCAGGTTTTTCTTTTATAGGTCATACTTTTTTATCAGCGTCTGTGAGAGTCTTTCGGCAGCCGTAGCAGAGCGAGGGACCGCCCTGAAAGGTAACTTCGTCGAAGTGCTGAACCGGAAAAAGATAGTGATAAGATCGAGCGAGGTGTGGAGCTGAGACTAGAGTCAAGCCACAAGCACGACACTCAACAGGCAATTCGCAGTGTTTGCTGAAGCACTGAGGACACAGATAACCAGCACTTGTGAGTTTTGAAGCCTCGTCCGTGCTGTCAGCGTGACACATACACACACCCATTGCCGTGTCACTCGCGGATGAATGCAAGGCATGATGTGGAAAGCCCATTTTTACAAGAGCTGCATCGAGACGAGTTGCTGCTGGTGGTGGATCCACATGAATTTTTAATTGCTCCCTGAAGTGTTTGTCGTCTAAAACCACACCGTGTTCACCGCCAGTGTTTGTCGCCATGCGCTTGCAAACGTAGAGCTCGGCTGCCAGGCCAATTACGCTGCACCGAACACCCTCCGACTTCATGTTCTATTGAGAATACATTTTTTTAGTCGTCGAAATTGGGGAAATATTCAGTTTTGTACTATGTTACCTCAATTGTGTCATTTATGTTTCCAGGATCGCAGGTCGTTAAAGAAGCCATTATCACCAATACTTCACGACTTGCGTGTGACGGAAGATTTTTCAATGACTTTAACGCCAGTTCCAAGGAATTTTGCAGTGAGGGCTCACCCGTGAGATTTGTAGATTGTGCTAGTGCCTTCATCTCCTGTAAATCGACGTTAAAAAATTTTTCTCATGCCCGAATCAACTCGGATTTAATCTGTTACTTATGAATCACATACTTTAATGTGTTTTTTCGCATTTCCAGACAATTCACTGATTTTTTCTGCACGTTTGTTTCTCGTTACTATTATTCCAAGTTGACTGATTGGATTCTGATAGAAAAATTCATCTATAAAGTCCTCCAACAGCTGAAATTGTATAAATTTTGTTTTAAATGGTAATTCAATTGTTTAGCAGGCATTGACATACTTTAACGGCGCAAATGAGTCTTGTAGGCTTGAGATCCTGTGCTGTTATTGCCTCGGATGCATCTAAAATGATGTACAAATGCCTCATCATTCCTAACCTAGCTCCTCCAGTTTTTTCCAACTGTCGTTTTCTCTTTGCCTTGTGGATTATGTCGGCCACAGAGGCCTCGAGGCCTCCATGTTCATCCTCCTTGATAGCCTCCCTAAGTCATTCAATTAATTAATTAATCTTCTACTGTTATTGTGCATTTGTATGCGGGATTGTTTATAAATTAATCTTACCATGTCTTTTCATAGCCAGTTTCCCATCGGTATTCTTTAGCTCCGTCCTCCTCCATGGGCGCTTAGTTTTTTTCAATGATTCAACGATTTTTTTCTTTTACTAAATTCAATCAGACATTTATTGACATCATCTTCTGCACATTATAAAAAAATATCCAAGTTTATCACACATTGACATAAAAAGTGTATATGCATCTCCCTACTTCTTGGAAAATAAAAAACTCGCAACCAATGAGCAAACAGCCTGGATATGCACGATATCGATAATGCACGAGGATTGGTTGGATATCTTTGACGCCATTTCCGCATTAGTTGCGTGGGAAATTCCAATTTGCTTGTCGATAAGGCCGCATAATTTACAAAAACACAAGTCAAGGTTACATCAATAACCTATCAAATAAATGTCATTAAAAAAGCGTCAATTTAGGAATGATATAGTCGAGTATTGATTAGAAATAATGGTGTATAAGATGAAAAAAAAATTCCCGCCAAAAAAGTAGATGTTGGCGGCGTGTGTGTAGTAGAGGAAATGTGGCGCTACTGTCGCACGAGGACGACGCGGTGCGTGTGTGTGTTCTACGGTCCCGGTCTGCGTCCCTGGCATCAGGAATTTATCACGAAACGCAATCGACTCTAGACAAGTACATAGTGCACAGTAGCCACGACAATTGATTAAAACATAAATTTTAATTAAAGTAAAAATATTGTGTATGAAAATTTCGAAGATAAAAAGAGTATTTAGCGGCAAAGTCGAAACAGGAAGTGAACGTGTAACTTGAAGTGAGAAGTGAGAGCCATCTTGGAGTCTCGCAGAATTGTTGGCTTGCAGGGAACGGCGCGGTGGCGCGACAGCGGTGGCGGCCACACAACGGGCAACAATCGAGCGGCACGATGGCATCACAGCAGGTTATTAAAAGTGTCTTTGTGTCTTGGAGTATCATTTTTTGAAGAACAATTGTGCCCACATCATCGTAGAAGCAGTGAGTTAACTCGGTGTATTGCTGTTTGGCTAGAGTTCGACGAAAAAATTGTAAGTTTGTGTATTACTTACGCCACTGGCCGCGTTTTCAACGATTCCATGCCTCACCTTTCCTCTTGCCCCTCTGCGTTCTTTTGCTCCTATACATTCGGCCACTATCTTGTTTATGCGGGAATTCGTTTAATTCGAATATGGACACAAGATGGAACGTATTGAGTTAATGATGCATGGGGGAAAAATAATTAATTTTCCGAATAAACTTGATGGAGAAAATACTCTTGACTTGTTCCAGCGTGTCCAGGAGCTACAGATCCACTAACGTGCTGCAAAATGGACGGCGACGATGGAACTGTTACTATCACCAATCCAACAGTTGTCAAAGGTATGGTTTAACTCTGCATGCAGGCTTAATACTTGTTATTATACGACCAAGGCATTTTTTTACTGCAGACTCTCCCTCGCTCTGCTATTCACGAGACAATCAGAAACCTTATGAAATGACGCTAAATATAACCTATTCATGATTACTATATCTGTGCTGTTTCACTGCAAATTATCGACTTGAATTATTTTTACATGTTTATTTATTTATTTATTTCTTATCATTGATTCTCAGCAGCTCAAGAGGAAATGGGCAGGTTGGATGTTCTTGTTTGTGGACAATGTCACACAGTGTTCCACTTTATCGAGGATTTCCAGGAACACAAGAACAAAGATTCCTGTACGAAAATGTCGCATTTCCGTGATAATGGGAACGTACGTGTATGTTCATAGATGAAATAGTTGCAATCGTGGTAAAAAAAGTTTATAAAAATATTAAAATGCCAATTTTTTTTATCTACAGAATGAACAGAAGGCCCAAGTTTGGGCATTTCTCTTGTGGAAAGACTCACAAATTCAGTTGGAGGGAACAGATCGAGACTCGGCCAACTCCTGGAAGCTCTATCAGAAATGGTGTAAAATGGAGCCGCACGTGAGAGAGACTTGGGTCACAGCCGGCAAGACCATTCAAACATTTGTTAAAATGAGTAACACAAAAATGACCGAGATGACACGACCAACGCCGGCTGAGGTTGGAAAACAGCCTGTTCGTAAAGTTATTCGAAATGGACAGCCTGAGGAGCCGATTGTAGACAGTCCAGCTGCAGGAAATAAAGAAGCAGTGACAAAATCTGATGTCAAGTCAGCAGATACATCATCAACACAACCGGCAGAAAAACGAATGATACAGGCACGACCAAAGACCTATGTAAAGCCTCGTGTAAAGCCCGGTAAAACTGCAATCGACGGTGAGCCACCGAATGAAGAGGAATTTCCTGTTGAAAAAATTATGGCTAAACGCTACAATACGAAAAAACGATGTCCAGAATACTATCTCAAGTGGGAAGGCTATGGACCTGAATTTAATACCTGGGAATCGGCTGATGTTATAAATACCTGTAAATATCTTCTGGAGGAATTTGAGCGCAATTTGGCAAAGCAAAAAGAAATGAAAGAATTAAAAGCTCAACAAATGGCTGCTCAGCAGCAGCAACAACAACAACAACAACTACAGCAGCAGCAACAGCAACAATTGGGGACAAAGGTCGTGCGCAACGCGATACCCGTAAAGCCACAAGCTCAGGTGAAGCCAGAGCCAAGTAAACCGGGTCCAAGCACAGCAGCTCAAGTCGTAGCTGGACGACCAATGCGATCAAGCAAATCCAAGGCCATGGATCAAGTCAAGCAGTGGTGTGGATCGATGAAGGAGGAGGATGGCGATATGTCTGGCAAGCGTCGAGGTGAATTTACCGACAGTGATTCGGACGAGGTTGCAGCAAAAAAACCGAAAGTCGAGGCTTGCAGTGACGAAGAATGGACCGGAGATTCTGACGAGGAACGTATGTCCGGCAGAAGTGACATGATTCAACGAGCATTTAATCGTGCCACTGGTCAATCCAATGGATCGAATAAAGCAGATTTAATAAATTCATCGGAGGTAACAAAGGTACTGCATCAGAGCCCAGTTCTCGTGGCAAATGCCAAGGGAGTGATGAAAGTTGATCCGAAACAATTGCCAAATTTGGCATCTGGACTGTATGTAATGACTAAAAAAGAGGGAATGATAAAACTCGACTCGTCGCCAAGCAGTAAATTAGCTGTCAAAGGATCTGCCGGCACACAAAATGTCCTTATGGTACAAAATCGCGAAGCAACGACCATAGTGCGCAAGCAAGTTATGACACAATCTCAAGCAAACTCTATAACCCCAGTTAAAGTAGTTTCCAAGCCTGATGGCAGTCAACTGGTGACACAAATGAAGGTTATCACAAAGCCAGTGACCCAGGCAAAGCCCAGACCGTCATTGGGCATGAAAGGTGAGCCTGTGAAGATTCAACCCAAGCCAGATCCCACGCAGATATCTCAAATTCACGTAGTGGCTACTATGCCAACGCAAGTGGGTATACCGAGAACAGCAACCCCCATTCGACCATCGGGACTGCAACAAAAACCTGGTGAATCTCGTCCACTGTTGCCTCGTCCTGCAGTGCGCGGTGCTGCGCCCACGGGTGTTCTCGGAGTGGCCGGAGTGCGCTCACCAGTTCGTGCTCCAGTACCAAAAGTTCAAATAAACCAGCAGCAACGTCCTACTATACAAAAACGTATCATTGCAACATCACAGAGTCCAACAACAATCACAACACAGCAGCAGCAGCAACAGCAATCGCAAGTACGAACAAAATACACAGTTGTCACACAAACATCCGGCAATCAAGTAGTAAAAACCGTGAATACCGGAATAGTCAAGCAATCACCGAAAACACCGAATAAACCATCACAATCACTCTTGTCACCGCAGCAGAAGCTTCTAATGGCCAAGAGAAAAGCCCAGGAGGCGGCTGGCATTGTAAAAACACCAACACGATCGCCAATAGCAAATACAAAAGTTATGCCGGGTCGTGGACGTGGTAAAGTCTCAAATGTCGTCATACCACCGATGATTGGCAAGCCGAAAGAGACAAAAATAGTTGAGAGCGACAGTTTACACATGGAATTCCAGGAGGTTGGCAGCGATGACAGCAGTGAGGAGGCAGAGCCCGAGGTTCCAGTGGCGGAAACACTTCCAAGTGCGCAGGCCGAGCCAGAGAGTCCACCGAGGCCCTTTACACTGTGTCCTCTGACCGGCAGAATTATGGGACCCGACGGTGAACCGATGGAAACAGCGACAGAACCCGAGCCCGAGCCACAAGTTGTCGTACCTGCTTCAACAATTGCGACAGTCACGTCGGCACAAGCTGCCGGCATCACCGCGACTGCAACAAGTACTGCAACGCCCACAGAACTCGTACTGCCGTCTTTGGATGCGCTCACAGAGTCCGGAGGAATAATGCGCGTGGAGATGAGCCCGGGCGGCACAACCGGAACAATTATTCAGGGCTCGAGTGACGCAACGGCCATTAGCATTGCCGGAGTCACAGTGGCAGCACCTGATTTACCGTGTTTGGATGACAGTGCGGTGACCAGCAGCTCGCCTGTTGCCGCGACCGTGGCTGTCGCACCCACAATAGCTTCAGAACCGGCGGTCGCCACAAGCGCAGGATTCACTGCGACGATATCTACCAGCAGCATGTCACCCATTGTTCCAGATATCAAACAGGAGATTAAGCAGGAGCAGGAAGAGCGTAGAGTCGATGAAACCTCGAATTTAGTGACAATTACCGGCGAGGATGGTGTTATTTATCAGGTTGCCGGTCACGCTGAGGATGGACAAACTGTGCTGGTTACTCGCGGCGAGGATGGCGAGCAACAGTGCGTTTATGTGACGACAGAACAGTCGGGCATTGATGGATCTGTTCTCACGCTTGATAATGCTGTTGCTGAGGCTGTTGCCGCTCAGTACACTGATCAATCCGGTATGAATCTCGCACCGCAGTTTTACGTCAATGAGGGCGAGGGTGCCGCTGTTGACGGTCAAATGGTCATGTCTATTATGGATAACAGTGGCGCAACTGCTGCAGCAGGCCAGGAAGATCCTGACAGTCAAGCACAAGTTGTTGCTCAAGTTGTTCAAGCGGATGATCCAACTCCAGGTAGGTTTTTACTATTTTTAACGGCAACAAAGCATGACATTTATTTATTTATTGACTCAATTGTGGGGTTTTTGTTATTGCAGGTGGCACAAGACGAGTTGTTCTCTTGCTTCCCGATGGAAATTTAATGATGACTGAAGTAGACGAGGAGCAGTATGCTGCTCTAGAGCTTGATAAATGAGTGTAAGGTGAGTATTGCTCGGAGATAATGCGTCGTAAAATCCTGCGTAGAGTTTTGCGTGTGTAATCACAGAGAGAGGGGGACAAGTGGGAGATTAAAATCTAACAGGATGAAAAAGGAAAAAAAAATAATAAAAATTGTTAATTGTATATATAAGAATGTTTTTTGCCTTGTACAACATTTGACAATGCTACAAAAAAGAGAAAGAGGACAAGAGGGGAAAAAAAAAATTAAACTCTGACATCAATTGTGCAGGTAGATACACATACAACCCACTGATGTTTATTGTAGAGACAAGAAGATAAACATGATTAATCGAGGCAGGGGTAAGGAAGTAAAATTCGATTATTAATTTGCAAAACTTAATTGCTCGTTAGAGAAGGGGTAAAAGCAAGATTAATCAGATTAATAATATAGAAGATGATGAAATGAAAAAAAAAAAGAAAAAAAAAATATGAAATGTATTTTATAGACATTTATGTCTCAGTATATTGTGAAAAACTGCTCTATTGTTTTAATTTTTACTATAAGAACAATTCTATCATTATACATATATGTATTCACATACATGTGTGAATTTATATATATAATAATAACTAATTATCTAAGAATTCTTATCTTTCTTGGTTGAGAAACAATTCGAAAAAAACAATTTTTTTATTTCATTAATAATAATAAAAAAAAAAAAAAAATTATCTTGCATGTTAAATTTGAAACTTTTTAAAATTTCAGAAGACAAATTTTTTTTGAACTTGTATGATATGCAATTGACCGATAACATTGGTATTTAGTTTCGCAATTTATAAATGATTATTGCACGGTAATGCCGACGAAACGACCTTGAGAGTGAATAACTAATTAATTACTATAAAAAACCGGGAAATAACAAAAAAATATATTTAAAAATTCCTCGGATGGTAATATGGTATGAAGCCAAATGTTCGTCGATACATGTCTAGTTTTTTTTTTAATTTTTGTTTTTTTTTTTTTGGATGTATATTCAATGGCAACGTTAATTTAATACCTATTGGCACTTGAGAAACACAAATAAAACTGATAAATGTAATAATACAAGATTTTAATCAAACTTATTTCATCTTACTAATTTTTCGTGTGTCACTCCGCCATTTTGAATGAGTATATCCTCTGTGGTCTAGATTCTTATACCATATTTAGTGTGCGATCAAGAGAGAACGATAAAATATGTGTGAAAGTATAAAAGATGACAAATATTACGGAGTGCAAACGTCGAATAATGTACGAGTCCAATAAAATACATTCTTACATGAAAATCCAAGAGATTTTTCAATATATGTCGAGTGAATAGAAGTCAACCTCAGAATACGTTTATCAATGCATAACATCCAAGAAAAAATTTGTTTTTAACTATTAACTGTTTCCATTTTTGAATATATAAGTTTTTTTTTTTTAATCGTAATTGTCGAAAGGGAATTTTTTGCAAAGAAAATTCAAATGGATTTTTTATAATATCTTATCACTTTTGTAATTTGCTCTTTTTTTTTGTTCTATACAAGTTTCATGGATATTTATCCTTGAAGGCGATCAGCCTGATCCCACATCCTCTAGACTTCCTCTGCCTGTTCCCGGGGCAAATAAAAAAGTCATATTATGTAAGTATAATATTCTTAGCTTTTTTTTAACCACATTTAAATTTCTTTTTACTTATAATGCTGTGTGGGCAGTATTCAATCGGGTCTAATTATTTTCAATGAAAAATCTGTCGCTATCATCACCGACTGCAGAGTCTCTGTATCTTCGAGTCCAAGTGTGTATATCAAGGTAAAAAAAAATTATTAATTCATACTTCTCTAAAACATTAAAATCTTTACAAATTAACATTACGTTATTTTCAATCCATGAAAAACATTATCTACTTTGCTTGAAAAATTTTAACAAAATGTGTCTGCGAGTTTTGACCGCAATTTCCGTGAAATGACGTATAAAGGTCGCTTAAAAAAAATCTAACATCTTTCCTGTTAAGAAACTATATTTATTATCCTGTATTTAATCTAGAATAAAATTAAAGTATTTGTAAATTTACAAAAATAAATTACGTTGAAATTTGAAAAGTAGACTTTCAAACAGAAATCTACATTACCGACCGCAGATGAGTTTTCAAATCCGCCGCTAGAGGGACGCACTTGGCAGTTTTAATGTCGACCAATCACAGCGGATGAGGGGCCATTCAGTGCGTGTTTGCGAGAGAGAGCGAGAAACGTTTTGCATGAGTGTTTCATCGCAGCGAGGAGCGAGAGCTGCTGCTTGCTGTCAATGCATTGTACATACACACAAACGACAGATCAACCATTTGCTCCGGGCAAAAAGTATAAAACAAAATTGATTAAAAATCGGGCAATTCGTGGATTGAAGTGATTGTAGAAAAAAAAAAAAACAACTGGGATTTTTAGTGAGTGGCTTTTGGCAAAAATTGTGTGTTGGTGTGTCGAGAGCGATAAAGGGGAAGGGATATCCGACTGAACGACATTGATAAAAAATATTCTTTCATATTTACATAGTTGGATATCAAGTGAGTGTATCAATGAGTGTGACAATGGATATTATAAATTAACAATGACTTTTGTATGTTATATATTGAAAAATAATTTCTAGTGAGGCAATTCAAGTGTATCTTTGATATTTATTTTTTTAGAGGTACGACGACTGCACCCTGCAACAATGTCTCCGATGATCTAAAAATATGCGATAAACACACTCGTACGAAAGGGAAAAAAATTCCCGAGAACCAGAGCGTGCGTGTGTATATGCAAAGGAAATCAGTGGAACGCGCCAGCAAGTTTTTCGTGGCCGCAACGTCAAGTGTGGAACGCCGGTAAAATTTGCCGCTGTGGCTGCTGGCCGCAGCGGTATTTACAAAACCCTAGCACGACGAGGAGGAAAACAATCGTGTCAACATGGCAGACCTTGAGGCCGTCCTCGCGGACGTTAGCTACCTCATGGCCATGGAGAAGAGCAAGTGTACACCTGCCGCCAGAGCCAGTAAGAAAATTATCCTGCCGGATCCCAGGTACCTCATCGTCATTATTAGTCTTTTTACACTTTCCAAAATCATTTTACTTATTTATCCTCACTACCAAACTCCCAACCAGCTAGTCTTGACCGAAGCGAGAAGGAAAATCACATTTAATCGACTGTTTACAAACAAGATCCATTCAATTGATCTCCCCCCACAAATAAGATTGAACTTTTTATCACAGTTTAATTAATTCCTGGACAAAAATTTTTTATTTATCAACTGCTAAAAGTGACTTGAAACATTTGACACCGAAAATAGTATTGAAAAAATAACGCGTGTTTTAGTTGAAATAAATTTTTTTTTTTCATAATTTTGATTCTAACGGTATTTAAGTGATAGTTGGTGGGATATAAATTCAAATTGATGAGTTTTGACTTTGAGAACAATGAAATTATATTGTTTTGGAGCTTAATACATTGAAATGATGAAAATTAACAAACAATGGAGTGTGTGGCAATTGTGCGATAAATTGCCGGGAGGATGAAATTTGGAATGTTTCTCTGGGGGAAAAAAAAACAACATTCAGGATGATGAGTGCTTTGAGCTTATTCCAAAGGCACGCAGGCGCGCAAAGGTCATTGCAGAGCAAACCTGCCGCCTCCACACCACACGTCTTTTTCCATCGTCCTGTGCATCGACCTACATCACCATTTGAACATTGGAGATGAGAGGCGAACAGGGAGGCAGAGAGTGAACGAGAGAGAGTCAATGGCATAACCTATATAAGCTCGCAGGATCGCGAGATATCCAATCTCAGAGAATATAGAATTTCCCCTGGAGACCCTTAGTCTCCTTAAATCCTTGTCTGATTATCCTTGTCAATGACAACGTGCCATTAAGTTTTTTTTCTTCTTTCGCTACTCAAAGGACAAATCGCATTTTAATAACCCATCTCTATGCAAGAGACCTCTCTTTTACTCTCTAGCTCCCACGCGCTCAATGCCCATTTCACTCAGAAAAAAAAAGGAAAATAGATATAGAGACACTTTTTTCTGTCTCTGGCAGGATGAAATATTCAAAGAGAAAATCCGCTGAAAATTCCTTCGGGAACTCGCAATCTCATTGAAAAAGATTTTTGACGTATTTGTTCTTCTTATAGTTTGTTTCGAAACAATTACTCAATGTTTTTGTTTATAAGGATGTATAGCCGGTCAAATATTCGTATTAGATCTTTTTGTAATTTTTTTAAAATGATATTTTACCCAAAAAAAATTTGTCATACAAATTTTAATATCATTCAACGAAAAATTTCGTTCATTTAATAGTAATATTGAATATTTTTATAAATAAAAAGTTTGACTATGACTTTTTTACAAGTAGAAAACTGTTTCAATAACCAATCAGGAGCCGTTCATTCAAATTTGTTGAAAACAAATATTATTTGAGAGAATATTATTTAAAATCATTTGATGTAAGACTTCTTATTATTGTGGCAAGAGAATTTTTATATTGTGGCAACAATTCATTTTGATTTGTGCTCTCAATTTTCCTGTGACCGTAAAAGCTCGTGTATATATGGAGTACAAGGATTTACTGAGCGTGAAGCTCAATTACACTCTTGCGTCTGGGCTGAGCTGTATAAGGGATGGGATTTAACTGCTTCCTGGCAAAGCCAGGCTGCATGTCAGAATTTATTTAAAAATAATTCATTAAATGTGTCATGGATATTGTATTTTCGTGTTACTATATAAAAATATTATACAGTTTAAACAAGTTAAAATACTGAACAAAAAAAAAGAAAGTTTTGGGGAGGAAAAAAATCATAAATTTTTATGACTAAAAGTGAATTACCGCGTGAATATAAATCGTTTTTTATTCTCTGACATTTGGATTAGGTTGTAAATTATTTTTTTCTTGACATTTCATTCATTAAGAAATTAAAAATGGATGAAAAGTCGATTTTTCACTCGATCTGTTGACAGTTGGCGCCAAATCAAAATGGCTGCCGCCTTCATCGCATCATGTCAGATTTTAAATCATTAGTTTATCGTTTTTTAAGTGAATATTACCACAATTAAATGACATAATATCGTAAATAAAATGTGAGAGAATAAAATAAAATTTAAATCTACTTGAAATTTATTTTTTTTTTTCAGTCAGGATTTATGAGATAAAATTTTTCTTGTTTTTGAAAAATGTTTTTCGTGCTTAATAAAGCTTTAAATATAATTTTTAGGAGCTATAAATCTTGAAAATTGAAAGATCACTGTATAGATACACTCATAACAAGCCTGAAAAAAAAAAAAAATTCTGAAGGTTATTGACATTTGAAGTAGGGATTTTATGATACCCCAGAGTCCTCGTTTCATTTGGCCAAAATTGGCTATAAATCAGACAGTCTGCTATACAGTACCACCGCGGAATATGAGGAGAAAAAAGTTTATATTTGTAATAGAAAGAAAATTTTACGACGATATTAATAGATTGTCTAGTGGTAAATGATTCAGTAAAATAAGATTATTTTTTCACTAAAAAAAAAAACCTTACTTCTCCATCAGCTTGGATAGTTTTTTTCTCTGATATTTTCACATGTTTCGTATAGAGGTAAAAAATCACAAATTTTACTTTTGAGACGAAATTTAATAAAATGAGCTTCTTGTAGATTCATTTACGAGAGTGTTTTCGTTGTTGGGGGTCCTCTTAAACCCTAAATAATATCCTGAGTAAGTGTAATACATTTAATGGAGTCCAAGAGAGCTCTGATGCTTGGTGTTGTCAAAGATGCATAGACGTGTATATATACTGTGTTGATGCCAAGACGTGAGACATGTCTGGCTCGGTGAACTTGGCACTCAGCTAGCCCAACAAGAAATTTCTTTGAATAATTAAATTTTAGACTATAAAAAAACTTAAATAAAATAGGCAGTATACATAAATCTTCACAAAAAACATTTTATTCACTCGTTTTAAAACAAAAATCAATCAGAAATTCACTCAAGTACAATTTTTTAAATATAATTGGTATTTTGATAGATAAAATTATTTTTTTGATACCATAAAACATGTAAGCCCGAAATTTCTAAAAAAAAAAAAAAAAATTTTTTATTTGAAATTTGATATAAATTTTCACTATTTATTTGAAAATAATCATTGTAAAACAATATTCTAATTTTTGAATCTATAATTGATGTTTTGAATAAAAATTTCCCGCCATTTATTCGACCTATCATGGTGGAGACCACGCCTACTCGAAATATATATCGATATTTGCGATAATAAAGATCGAGCGCGAAAAAAATTTTTTGACCGATGAAAACACAAAGAAAACTAACAGAAAAATGACTGAGAGTTGTTTTTTAATCATTTATAGTATTTATAGTATAATAATAATATAAATCGATTCGCAAGTTCCATTTATCCCGTGTCAACTTGCCGGAAATGGACGCAATTCTGCAGAAATCAGTAAAAAAAATATGTTGTAGGCAAAGGATTGCAAAGAAAAACTGGGACATTAAACCTTGGACTTTCGCGAATGATTTGATACCATGATTATATGACCCTACCGTGAAAAAACTGATGAAATTAATATTTTTGTACCGACGTGTTGGCGGAGATCTGGATGACAGCTGAGATGCCCGCCATTGCGCGATAAAACGTATGGCAACATTGTGTAATGTTGAGGTTATATGTACGCATAAATGCGTATGTTTTTTCTAGAATATTTGATGAATTTTAAGTACCCAATTTATAACTATACTCTATTTTAATCAATTTTATAGAATATTTTTCACTTCGATTCACAACTTTTTCAACAAATCGCCATTTTTTTAGACACAGTTGCCACGTTTTCAACAAATTTAAATGAACGGCTCCTGATTGGTTGCAAAAATAGTCATACTAAAACTTTTTATTTATAAAAATATTCAATATTACTATGAATCAACTAAATTTTTTACTAAAGGATATTAAAATTTCTATGACAAATTATCATAAATCTTTATTTGGGTCAAATATTTTTTAAAAATTACGGAAGGAACTACGGAATTTTAAATTAGCCTTGTGTCTAATAAACTTTAATTTATAGGTTAGTCGAGCACATTATTTATCTTTGGAATAATTAATAATCCTCATGTCAAACATGGACTTTCTTTAAGTGCTAGATGGTGGTGTTGTTTGTAATATTACGAATTGACGGAATAAATCGTGGTTTGTTCAGGCGTTTTATCATTATACGGTTGCAGTGGTGAATAAATAAAAAATAAAATGGCACAGAGGGAAGGAGAGGTTTTATACAGAGGGAGAGTGAGAATGTCAACACAATATTCGCGATGAACTCGTTAGTTGAAACATGACGACCTAGTATATAGTATACATAATATAATACGACATGCAGTGAAAACTGCAGATCGATAAAATTTATCAAAATACCACGTGTTACGGTTTTATTCAATTTTTAAATAAATAATCATACATGGCAGAAGGAAAAATAGACAGAAATATTTTATCAGCAAGATCAACATGGCTCTCGAAATATTTTTTCTGAATTTATTTTTGAATTTTTATTAAGTATTTATAAAAGATTTTTTTTTTTTTTTGACAGACAAATTGTTCCGTCCTGTGTTCACAAAGTTTCTCGCTCAATAATTAAACTTAAACTTTAATTAATTGGAGCATATGATTAATAAACGTGATTAGTAATCCCTACGAAAGTTTCTTATATAATTAATGGCGTATAGTTCTATAATATTATCAACGAACATGTTATAATACATGTTTCTAGATAATATTGTACTTATAAATCTACAATTTCTCAAAAACTAAGAGAGATACAAAAAAAATTTGTAGTACATTTTTTGTAGAAAATTTAATTTACAATCATTTAACTTCTATAACATTTTTTGATATCTCACTTATTTGTTGAGTTATTATCAAAAAGGTAAAAAAAAATTATAGAAAACCCATTTTGAATACATTAATCCATTGAATACTTGAATTTTTCGATTGAATACATGATACAAAACATACTTTTAACCTACTATACGATTATTTTATTAAAATTTAATAATTCAAAGATGTTAAAGAAAATTTGGGAAAATTTGGAGACAAAAGAAATTTTTCTATTATCATTCATAACTAATCCGTTGTAAACAGTTATATTTTGATTGTATTGTTTTATCTTTTTTATCTCATCTTCAGCAAAAATATGAAACTAAGGAAAATTAAGCTACTTATTATCCTAACACAAAGAACATAGCACCGATGGCTACACCAACTTTAATCGAGCGTTAGAACACATTACCTATTAATAGGTTGAAAATAACACACACTACCTAGTATATAAAGCTTAGCTTACATATATATACACACAAATGAGCATCAACGTGATGATCCTCACTGGATGTATGGTACGATAGACTGATCAGAGAAAATCTGCAACACGGTGTGGAACAACGATGAGTAAATCTTCCTGGCGATGATGCTACACACGGTGCGATTAGAGCGACTATGTTCACTTGCATTAAATATGTATATCTCCATATAAGCTCATTTTGCAACACCTCAAACACTGTTTATATCTGGATATTCATCCATATTACATCTCATCATCACGCAGACGCCATATTATGTTTAAACTTTGGTGTCGGTAAAGTAGAAATTTACTCTATCACTCAATTGGTCGATATTTTAATGTTTCACGACGTGAATTCAATTTTTTTTAAACTGAAAAAAATTATTATTTCGATTTACATTTCGTTCGATTTAACAAACATTGTCTGACATGTTTGAAAATTTTGAGGGGTGGAATGATTTGTGATTACGTGCGGTTATGATTTTCAGTTTTTTTTTGTTTTTTTTTTGTTTTTCGTGCTTGTGCTTGGAGTGTCTAAAGTTGTTCAGACTTGTTGAAGATAAAAAATACATGAATAAACGAGAGATTAAAATTTACGAGGACAGACACGGAATAACTGAAAAACTATCGATTAGTTGGATATATAATGCAAAATGACATGTACTGTGTGAATTGAATTTAACACTCGGTTGATGTGCATAGAGAAAGGTTGCGTGGCTAAACAGACGTGATTGAATGTTGGGGAGATTTGTGAAAATAAGGTAAACACACTCGCAGCAGTTCAAATTTTATGCTCTATTTTTCTGTTGAGGGGAGTGATACATATATAGATAGGAAGGAGAATGGTAAACAGTTTCTAAATAACCACGTTAGTATGCTGTCGAAGCACTTGTACTTGTCTAGTTGGTTGAAAGTTTTCGTGACGTCAAAGGCGCATTCGAGAGGGAATCCATAGAGTGCTGAAACTCTGTATAAATATGGGTTTATAGGTTTATTTAATTGAGATATTGATTTACTTATATTACTAAAAAACATATTTTTACCCGAAAATTCGAAGAAAACCTGAAATTTTTGTCTCGATGATTTTTTTTTTTTATGATAATTCGGTAACTAAGCCAGATATTGAAAAATATTAATAGAATAAAAAAAATTTGTAATTTAATTCTCTACAAAAAATGTTTTATGAATTTTTTTTTGTATCTCCCTTAGTTTTGAAAAATTCATTCTATATTTATTGGAGAGATTTTAATTTTCTATAATTTAGGTTAAATAATATTTTTCATTATCTCGATTATTTACTTAGTTATCGCAGTGTTAATGAATAAAACAAATATATATTATGCATTCTTTTAGTATTAATAATGGAATATATGGAAATTCTATCAAATCTATTTAGAATATCAAAGTTTCACACATTTTATTCCCGCATATTCCTGTGTAGTGCTTTTGATCTTTTTCCATATATAAATCTAGATTAATTGTATGATATATTTCTTAGTGTTTTTTTTTTCTCTTTTTTCATGTTTCAGTGTAAAAAGTGTGATGCACAAATACTTGGAGAAGAAGAATGAAGTGAATTTTGATAAAATATTTAATCAAATGATAGGTAAATCATTTTTGTTGTTTTTTTTTTTTTTTCTTTCAACGTGAGATATTGTTTTTTTTTTTTTAAATAATGGAATTTTTGTACTTTTTAAAAATTGTTTTTAGGTTACCTTTTATTTAAAGACTATTGTGAGACCGTTTCAGAAGAGCCCGTACCACAACTTAGGTTTTACGAAGAGGTATTAATATTGGTTATTCGAGGTATAATATTAATTATTATTTTTAGAATATAGATATATATTTTTATTACAGATTAAAGCGTATGAAAAATTAGAATGTCCAGAGGAGAGAAAAAAATTAGCACGTGCAATCTACGACAATTTTATAATGGAAGAATTGCTGGCACATTCACATGTAAATATATACGATTTCACTTTATTTTTATTTAACACGTATAATCAAATGTTTTAAAATTCAAATTATAAATAATTGATTTACATTTCATAGAAATCTTTCTCTTTTTTTTTTTACACAAATTTTTTTAATTTATTTTTTAATATTTGAGATTTTTCTTAAATTTATGTGTGAATATAGAAGAAAACTTCATTACCGACATTATTCAAATATGAACGTCTAGAAAATGGCTGAATTTGACAAAAAAAAAGTTTAATTTATATTTACGTGTTTTTCTGTTATTTTCAAGGGATACTCGGCCGAGGTTGTTGCTCACGTGCAAACACACTTAATGAAAAATGAAGTACCAGTAAATTTATTCGAGGTAAAAAGAATTATTAGACAGTTATATCTCATTATCATGTATCACGGAATATATTTTTTTTCTTATTGTTAATTTCAGCCTTACATTGACGAGATATTTAATCACTTGCGGGGCGAGCCATTCAAAAAGTTTTTAGAGAGGTGAGTCATCAGACTGAAAGGTTAAAAAAAAAAAATTTCATGTTTATTAAAATATTTGATTAAAAATTACTTTTTAGTGACAAATACACTCGTTTCTGTCAATGGAAGAATCTCGAGCTAAATATTCAGGTAAATTCCTATAATACTAATCATTTATCGTACTTGTATATTCGCGTCCACTCTTGTGTTTATTCTCTTTTGTTATATCCGATGTACAATAGTATTGTGTTCAATAATCGATAAAACACGTCAACCATTTGCCATTGTTTTTCCAGTTAACAATGAACGACTTCAGCGTACATCGTATTATTGGGCGCGGTGGCTTCGGCGAAGTTTATGGATGTCGCAAAGCTGACACTGGAAAAATGTATGCCATGAAATGTCTGGACAAGAAACGCATCAAAATGAAACAGGGTGAAACTTTAGCGCTTAATGAAAGGATAATGTTGTCTCTAGTCAGCACAGGAGTGAGTTATCCAACAAAATTTTCATTATTCCCATCTAACATAACCAAATTTTTCCGTTTTCTGTTTTTAAGTCGAAATTTTTTTGTCTTTTCTCAAGGTGGACTGTCCGTTTATTGTCTGCATGACCTACGCCTTTCACACACCCGACAAACTCTGCTTCATTCTCGACCTGATGAACGGCGGTGATCTTCACTATCATCTAAGCCAACACGGTGTTTTCAACGAACTTGAGATGAAGTTTTATGCAGCAGAAGTGATACTTGGTCTGGAGCACATGCACGGACGATTTATTGTCTACCGGGACTTGAAGCCAGCGAATATACTGCTGGATGAGCACGGCCACGTGAGAATATCCGACCTCGGACTAGCCTGTGATTTTTCTAAGAAAAAACCTCACGCGAGCGTGTGAGTATGCACTCGAGTTATATACCACTTGAAATGTACTTGATTTTAAGGCAAAACTTTAGTATCATGTCCCAATTGACAGTGGTACGCACGGCTACATGGCACCTGAAGTACTCTCCAAAGGCACAACCTACGACTCCAGTGCGGATTGGTTTTCGTTTGGCTGCATGCTGTACAAATTACTCAAAGGCCACAGTCCCTTCAGACAACACAAGACCAAGGATAAGCACGAGATTGATCGCATGACACTCACGATGGTTCGTGTAGGCGATTTATTTGATTTATTTTATGGTACACATTGTGGTGGACTGCCAGTGAGAATTTTTGTAGAATGTCGAGCTGCCCGAGTCATTTTCTGGTGAGCTACGATCACTTTTGGAAGGTTTGCTGCAACGTGATGTGAACAATAGGCTTGGATGCTGTGGTAATGGAGCAGACGAACTAAAAGGACATCCATTCTTCAGTGGTATCGATTGGCAACAAGTTTACCTGCAAAAATACACACCGCCACTCATTCCACCTCGTGGTGAAGTCAATGCAGCCGACGCTTTTGATATTGGCTCCTTTGATGAGGAGGATACGAAAGGCATCAAGCTCACTGATGCTGATCAGGATCTGTATAAAAATTTTCCTCTTGTTATTTCGGAACGATGGCAGGCTGAAGTGGCTGAAACGGTTTTTGAGACGATCAATACCGAGGCCGATAAGGTAGATATCCGCAACAAAATGTTTATTTTCATTGTTTACCATCGTTTAAAATTGTCTTTACATACGTTGTCACAGCCCGTTGTATTTTTTCACTGCAAATTGCATGATTTGTCTATGAAAATAACGTAATTTCATTTGAATATCACTTGGAAATATGTTTTAATGGTATGCAAAAATTGGCAACATGGCAATGTGTAAAAAAATTTTGTATTCACTGCACTTCTAGGGACGTCCGCACTCTCCAAAAACCCGGAAAAAACTGTCAGTTTTCGTGGGAAAGTCCGATAAGCCCGAATTTATCGATATTTGTTCTGATATCTTGTATAACGTGTACTGTTAAGATAGTAGGCACGAAAAAATCAATAAATTCTACTACATCACTAGTTTTTCCCGGGCTTTTGCCGAGTGCGGACACGTCAAGGAACACAGTGAATAAAATATTTATACATCGCTATTTCTGCCAATTATTTGCTTATTAGTTTATTATTCAAATAAATTTATCGTATACTAATATGAAAACGACGTATTTTCGGTGTAAATTGCCCAGTTATTCGATGAAATCGTCGTCTTTTGCGGTTAAAATCACAAGATATTCTACTTTTGTGATGCAGAACCCATGAATTTTCGATGCAATCGTCGTCTTTTTCGATATAAATGGCATTTTTTTTTATAGAAAACGCGTGACTGTACTTGAAAATATTTTTTAATGTTATGCAAAAATTAGTAAAATGCTAATATGCAAGAAATTTTTACTCACTGCACTCCTAGAGACGTCTGCACTCACCAAAAACCCGGGGAGAACTGACAGTTTGCGTGGGAAAGTCCGTTGAGCTCGAAAATTCCCGCTATTTATAATCGAAATGTGTTTTCTATGATGGTATAATCATTAAATTTTCGATTTAATTTTTACAGATGGAAAATAAAAAGAAGGCTAAACAAAAGCTTCGTTTCGATGCTGATGAAAAAGGTTTAAAAAAATTTTTTAATACTCCTAAAAAAATTAATCATACATGAGTTAACAATAATTTTTTTGTCCTGAATTGACTCACAGGATCTGATTGTATTCTTCACGGTTATATAAAAAAACTTGGCGGTCCTTTTGCTAGTGCATGGCAAACAAGATACGCTAAATTGTATCCCAATAGACTGGAACTTCATCCAGAGTCTACAACTAAACCCGAACTTGTCTTCCTAGATCAGGTAATTAATTAGAAAAAAAATATTCAACCTGTAAAACAAATTTTCTGACATTTTACGGTTTATAATTGAAGGTGGAGGAAGTAAGTGCTGATCTCCAACACGTTAAAGGAGAGCAGTGTATCCTTGTGCGCACACGAGATGCCAAAATTGTCCTGACAAATCCCGTAAGTTTCTTATTTCATTAAATACTTAAATAACGATTTAAAAATAATAAATTAAAAAAAAAAAAAAAAAAACAATTTTCGGACAGGATGAAATAAGTTTAAAAGAATGGGCGTTGTCTTTGAGATCGGCTCACAAATGTTCGATGGAAATGTTGGGAAATATGGCGCGAAAAGCCGGAAAAATATATGGCACTGAGCGCGATGCTGTGATTCCTCCAATGCAGCGATCAACAAATGGCAATTGAGAGTGTCATTACAAGATAAAAACGATCAAATAAACGATAAAAACTAGATGAAAACAGCGAAGATGATACAAGGAATAAAAAAAAAATCGTCCCACTGCCTGGCAGAAGCGATTGTCAACAGCAGCAGCAGCAGCAAAAAAAATTTTTTATACCACCAGAATCTTGTTACAAAGGATCAAATTAATTAATAATACAAAAAAAATTACGTGACAGAGTAAAATGGAGGAGAAGACTATTAGAGTACATCAACATTACTATACTTATAGCTTCTATAGTGCACCGTAAAACAAAATCTCAGTAAAATCGTTTTTTTTTTTTCTTTTCTTCCATTATAAACACACGACAAATTCAACAAAATAACTCGGATAAATAGCGCGTGATCCCTGATGAATAATCGTAAGGCGTTTAGCGTCGTACTTGTATGTATAGAAATATTGTAGAAAAGTAGAAGAAAACGTTGCACCGTATTAATATGAGTTGTTAGAGATCCCAAATACGGTTGACAATCAATCGTCAGATGTCCCTTTAAAAAAGAAAAAATTAATTAATCGCAACTCCAGCTGTATCACACGACACACATTGTTATATTTGTACGTTAGATGTATGTGCAGTGTGTTGTGGCAGTTTATAGCGACTAGCGATTGAGCCGCGAGTTGTGTACGCTTGATCGAAAAAAAAAAAAAAACAAACAAAATAATAAGAGAGTCCGTGACATCTCTAATCAAGTTTTAATAATATATAATATATTATGAACAATTAAATGACAGTGATGACACAGTTATAATTATAAATACAGATAAAATTATCATTTCAGGGCGCGTTGAGTTGAATATTATTTGTTCAGAATATTTTCATGTTTGAAAATTTACTGATGAAATTTTATTTCAACACAAGCCCTGCAAAAACAGTAAAACTCAATAAATACGCCATTTATGCCGATAGGGTGTATTATAATAATATTTATGGATTAATAAGAAAAAGGAAAAAAAAAAAAAAAAAAACAGAATCAATGAAAAAATAAAATGAATTCAACGACAGATGTATCGGTAAAAATATTGTCTACATCTTATAATATAATATAGCATGAGTGAATAGAGGGAATATGTGGAAAGATTGAGGAAAATGTGTAAATGTTTAAACACAAAAAACATCAGAACAAATATTGATTTACTTAATTTATTTTTTAGTCATAGTACAAGACAGTTTTTTTTCTATGTCTCATTTTACATTTAGGAAATATAATCTTGCTAAGAGAGAAAGAGAGAGAGAAATGAAAAAAAAAAATCCATAATCTAATGGATTCAAGAAAAACTATAAAAAGAAACCCATAACCCTACAACCCGCATGATTATTTATTACATTATTACCATCACCATAAGTAGTGAAAAGAACAAAAAGAAATCAATTATTATAAATTACCATTTGTATACTGACAGGACATTCGACGATAAAAAAAAAGACGAAAAATTCCAAAAATAGATTGAATAACCGGTAAAATAAAACGTGAAATAATATTGTGATTGTATAAACTCGATAAAATTACTGGGTTATCAATGATTACGGACCTGGCAATAAACAAAATGTGCAATTCAATCTAAAAATAATATATATATGATTCACACGTTTTTTTTTTTAACTTTTTAAGCTGGGCAACCCATTGGTTTGTTTGGTGCATCACCTTGCATGCAGTCCATCTAAAAGAACAATTATTTATCAATTTCCATCGAGAAAAAAGTGAATTTTTCTATGATTAAAACTGAATTATAGCTCGATTTAAGTGATATTTTATGTTTTGGCATTTAAATTAAGTAATAGAATCAATTAATTTTTAAAAATAAAATTAATTTAGAGATTGAAAATCACAAAAAAGTCGAATTTTAACTCATTTTGTTGACAGTTCGCGCCAATACAAGATGGCGACCGTCTTTACGTCATGTCAGATTTTAAATAAATCAATTTATCGTTTTTTAAGTGAATATTACGTCAATTAAATGACATAATATCGTGAATAATATGTCAGAAAAAATGAAATGACATCTATAACATGTGAGTAAATAAAATAGAATTTAAATCGAGCTGAAATTTAATTTTTAGTATGAATTTTTGTAACGTAAAATATTTTTTCTCTTTTTCAGTAATAAAAAACAAAATGAATAACTTACGGTGCACGGTCCATGGCAATACTCGACTTGGCACTCAATGTCATTGTTGCCATCACTATTGGCCAGAAATCTTGCTTTCAATTGATTGGTAGACTCATCCCAACTGAATTGACGGAAAATTTTGGGATTGACGGCACAACCGTGGCTGTCAGTGAGCTGTATATCTTTACTACCAGGTCCAGCGTTCTTATAGTGGCAATTTACAGCTCGGCCACCCCATCCTTTTGGAGAAATTTCAATCACAGCGTCCATTTCATCGCCACCATGGGGGACTTCACCGTTGTTGTTCACTGGGACAACTGTGAACTTGTGCGATGGCTTTACTGACATGGCCTCGACGAGTTTATCAGATTTTTTGGGAGAATTTTGAACTTGGTAACTGGCTTTTGCCTCAGAATCCAAGTCTGGCACTGAACATTGAACTTTGTGTTGGGTGTAGACAATTGGGACTCCATCGAGCGTTGCCTTGACAGTCAAACTTATTGGCAAGTCTTTTCCCTCTTGAATTTTATTATTACTGGAAATACCACCAATTCCACACGTGTTGTATTTAAGTGTGAAGTTTGTGTTCTGCTTCGATTGGAATTCTTTAGTACATCCGGATTCTGAGTCGTGACCATCGACGAACACGCTTCCGCTGTATCCATCACCAGGTACCAATTGAATGTGAACTCCTTTGGCATCGCAATCAACCTTTTGAATTATTTCTACAATCATAAAATCATATATTTAATAAAATACCTAATTATGGATATTTTTTGGGTGTTGGAGAAAAAAAAATATACTCACGATCACCAGGAGTACAATCTTCCTTGGGGACGTCTCGTTTTTCATTTTTTTTCTCCAAACTGTCAAACGACACCTCTTCAGCTGATGAATTTTCTCCTGTCGTACGTTTGACAATCTGTACAGTAGAAATATGTACATAAATTTTAGAAATTTTTTATTGATAATTAAATCGATTAACTTACGGTTTTTCCCTCCGCCAAGGCGGCAATGACAAACAGAATGCAGAGCAAAATTTTAACTTGCATTTTGCTGAACTTTAAAGACTTTTCTTTTGATTTTCAAATGAAATATCAGAAAGAACTCCAAGTTGAGTGTGATTTGTCTGGAAATTTTCGTGGCTTTTATATCCTGAAAATCATCATAAATTGAGTGGGTTTGAGGTTGTGACATGTTACGTGAAATCGTGACAAAAATTTTTCCGTATTTTGTTTATTTTTTTCTCACTTTTGATAAAGCATATTGCTTTTATTCTCGGCATACCTTTAATATTTATATTTCTCAATTGACTTTGAATTTTTTGCTTCCTACTTTTTATTTTACTTTTCGTTTATTTTCACATTCCTTTTGTGTGGCAATGCAAACTTGAGAAAAAACATGAGATTGCAAAATTCAAATGAATCAAAATGGCCGCTATATTTTCCCGCCATTCTAATGGCTGCCCTCTAACCTCACTTTTGTCAATAGATCCGAGAGAGATCGTCGATAAAGATAATAATAACATGACGAAAAAAAAATAAAAATTATTCTTTTCTATCTATTAATTAAATCGTGCAATGAAATATCTCAAAAAATAAAGAAAATGGTGTTAAAATTAAATCAAGATTGAAGTGGTAAAAGTCATCAAATTTGAAAGCACTATGACGGATATTAATTGGTAATATTTATTATTAATTCTAAACTATTTTACAATTTATGTAATTTTTGGTATATCCATGTATAACTCATTATTCCAACAATTTAGGTCGTCATGTCCGCTGGAATACGACACGAAACAGCCGCTGGTGTCCGAGGAGGTTTTCGAGCATCCCCTAAAGCCCGTGACCGTATCTGTGAGCCCTTAAGACCCATTTAAAAGTATCAAGCCGCATTTAATCCTATAAAAACTTCTAGTTAATCGATGGAAGGTCTGGAATCCGTCGGGGAACCCTGCGAAGTACAAGCACCGGTCCGTCGACAGGAACTCCAACACCCACCCACACGCCAGTCAGTCTTGGCATGTCTGTATACGGTCCCCTAGCCGGGCCATCGGCACTAGAGGGAAGTGACCCTCTATCGCAATTTGCCAGGGAGGCAATGGACCCACTGACTCGAATGGCAGCCGACGAGGTAAATTTCAGGCACTGAAATAAACAGCAAATTTAATTAACGCTAATCACATTTTCAGTGGGACTATTCGTCGAATTCCTTGCCGGCAAAAAAGCCCCGAGATACGGCCGAAGACCTGGTAGAACCCTGGTCCGTGCGAAGGGCGGCAATCTTAAATAAATACACAACATCGGAGAAATTGTCGATCGTCACGAGTTTTCTGACCGGCGGTGAAAAAGGTAAGCAAAAAAAAATTAAAATTAACTCTTTTGCTAACTATAATTCATTGTTTTTTGTTTCTCAGTCGTTAAAATCCAACCAAGCAATCTTGGGGACAAGGTTCGCAACCGTTTGGAGCAGTTGGACGACTTTGAGGATGGTTCAGTGCGGCAAATGGTGGATTTGTCACAACAAGAGTATGTTTCACGCATAGAACAATTAAATCAAGAGTTGGTTCAAGCTTGGCACTCGGATCAGCGAGTAAAAGCCCTGAAAATCACGATTCAATGTGCCAAACTATTGGTAGACACTTCGGGAGTTGCATTTTACCCAAGTAAGTTCCTATTAATCACCGATCTTCTAGATATCTTTGGTAAACTCGTCTACGAAAGGCTGAAAGTCAAGGCAGATTGTTCTAAACCCGGGAGTAAAGTGTCTAAAAGCTTGCCGGACAATTTTACGCCGGATATGGTGCCAGAAAATGCCAAGGAAACATGTCGAAATTGGTTCTACAAAATCGCATCAATCCGTGAATTGGTGCCTCGACTTTACGTGGAAATGGCGATAATTAAGTCCTACAGTTTCCTGACAACCAGTGAATTTAATTCTGCCCTCATGCGACTAACTCGGATGATTCGTGGCATTGGAAATCCCCTGGTGGCAGTGTACGCGCGCTGCTATCTCTGTCGAGTGGGCTTGGCACTCAACAAGACTTCGTCTGACTTTGAATTTGTGAGACGAAATTTCTACGACTTTCTCTTGACCCATCACCAGCTCTTCAGCCCAGCACTCAAGAGTGAATTAGCCACTCAGAACATCTCATTCTTCCTCTACCTAAATTTATACATCCCAGCGCTGGATTGGATTCTCCAGGTGATCACAAAAACCGCAACAAACGCTGAAAACATCCTTACCGACGTGTTTGAACGCTGTAAACAGCAGGAAAATCGTGCTCTACTGCTCAACGCAATCCTCGTGGCCTTCAAGCCCTCATTTATCGCCTCGCGATCCATGGAATTCGTCAACCTGATCGCAGAGTGCAACGACAACACGGGTTTTCATCAATACCTGCTCTACCGAAGCCTGGGCGAGTGTTTCATCCAGGAGGCACCGCCGCGCGACGAATGCCGAGCAGTTTTCCAAGTTGTCTGGCAGTACATCACTAGCCTAAAAGACCCCACGCAATTTATCCACTGCACCGAAGTCTGGATCCAATTTGTCGCCGTGCACTTTACCGTCAACGAGCTCAACGATTTTCTCGGTGAGATCATCAACAACCTCGGCTCCAACCGCATGTTTGAGCACTACTATCCGCAGCTGCAGACAATTATCGAGAAAATTGTCGCAACAACGCAGGATTTTGATTCTCTGCTGACAATGGACAATTTCCTGCCGCTCGTTGACCTCTTCCACAAGGAGAGCATCAAGGTGGAGGTGTGCAAGGGCGTTATCGAGGGTTTTAGTGCCCACAGCGGTCCTATAACGGATCCGATTATTATCAATGCGCTCATGTTCATCGCCAGGATCATGCACGACTCGGTGACGGCGCTCACAGTCGACGATGAGAAGCGCCAGATCGGCGCGCTGATTTGCGGCCTGGTACAGCGCGTTGATTACGGCCGGGACTTTGAGAAGCAGCTGAATTTTTATGCCGAGGCCCGCGCCGCCTTTCCCAACCTCGACTCAGTGCACATTCAGCTGGTGCAGTGCGTCAACGGCCAGGCCGTCGAGACCAGGAAGATTGTGCGCGGTCATCACACCCGCAGGACTGCCGCCTTCGTTCGGGCATGTGCCGCCTTTTGTTTCATCACTATACCCTCGTTGACGCTCGTGCAAACGCGTTTGCAGCTCTATCTGCTGTCCGGACAGGTCGCTCTGCTCAATCAGTGCCTCGGACAGGCCGACGCCTGTTTCAAGGCCGCGCTCAATCTCCTCCAAGACATGCCAAAGACCATTGACGTTGATGGACGGCCGAAAACCTCGGAACCATTCCTCCTGTCGTATTTGTCGAGTTTCCTGTCCACTCTGCTCGTCGTACCCGACAGTCCCGAGCACGGAGTGCTCTATCTCATGCGCGGGCTCCTCAACGCAGTGCAACGAAGCCTTGAGGACAATCATTCGGTAAAGTGTTGCCTTTATTTCAGGGTTTTAGATATTTTGTCGACAATTACAAGGGAAAATTATCCGTATCATGTTGATAAAGTAGATTCGAATGATAAATTGTATGGGAGTGATGAGAAATTTATTTTTGAGGTTAATAAAATTGGGACAAAGGTTTTGGATGAAATTTTAGGGCATCTCAAGTATTTGGGGTCTACTGGACAGTTTGATAAACAATCGGCAATGTCGTTGGAACTAGTTGGACGACTTGTTATGCGTGCTGATCTTCGTGTTCCGGCATTGGCCAATTTAACGGTTAGTTTGTGGATGTTGGCGCATAAACACGGGTGTTTGGATTGTAAAATGAAAATTAGAACTGTTGAGTATGTTAAACGTAAAAGTAGACATCCACAGTTTGAACATTTGACGGAAATTCTTAGGAAAATGGTGGCGTAAGAATGTATTTCAGTGATGTTGTTTTTTTTAATGATTGCAAAATGGAATTTATTCTAAGAGATTTCGTAGAATCTCGTGCTTGGCACGATCATTTATTTTTTATTTACATGAAATCTTACAGGCTTGATATTTTATATTGCAATTTTTTTTTTATATATAAATATAAATAAATATATTGCGTATATAAAACTAAAAACGTAACTATAGAGCTAAAAAGATGTATTTACTGTTTTAAATCAAAATATCTTCTATGCGATTGAAGATAGAAATTTTTCTCAAGAGATGATTTTTGTAGAAAATTTTATTACCTATAAAAATGGTCCTTATTAAAATTTCTCTAACTTGCATCGTTATCAAGATATTGGCAAATAAAAAGGTCTCAATTTTTCTTAACCAACAGATCTTATATAAAAAATTATCTACGTGTTTTAAATTAAAATATCTCTACAATTAATTAAAATAGAAATTTTTCTCAAGAGATTCTTTTTATAGAGAATTTAATTACCTACAAAAAAGGTCCTTATTAAAGTTTATCTATCTTGCTTTCTTATCCAGATATTGACAAATAAAAAAGATCTTATTTTTTAGCAATATATACGCCCTTTTGGTTTTAATAACACACGATCAAATTAATTAAAATTATTTTTCTAATCATGAATATTTATTTGATAAAATTGGAAGACAGTGATTTTATCACATAATAACAGAAAAAATTGTGATATACAAACATAAAATTTCATAATTCCTCTTATTTTATGTTTCAGGCAAAAAAAAAAAATTTCATGTATACTTATATTTCTCAATGATAAACACCCACTGAAATCGTATTTGTTTAAATCACAAAATCACGAGATATTGTGAATTCCAGACGAGTTCAGTTATATTTTTTTTTATACAAAAATATCGCAGCAAGGAATTTTTCCTTGACAATGCGACGATGTGCAATATGTGGAAGACTTGATGATTATTTACCAACTATCTAGTCAATTTAATCTCTCAAAGTGTCACGGAGAGCATCCAAAAAAATATCCGCATGCCGTCGTTGAAAAGTGAGAGCAGGTCTGAGCCGAATTGAGTGACTTCCGCAGCCGCCTGCTTGAATACCTGAAAAAATTTGCGATTTATCACGTTCCTCGGCCTTAAAACTAATTTTTTTACACTTACCTTTTGTCAACAATCGTTTAACAATAGTATCCCGAAGCTCAGGAGACGTGGCGTTAAATGCTATGAAGGTTCCCCGACCTCTGGACGAATTTATCACAGTTGAAAACTCCTTCTCAAGGTTTTTCAACTGATTGAGCGTGTACTCGCCCACCTCCGACACTTTTTTCAAGAGATTGTCCCTCTGAATAACCTGCAGGATCACCTCGAGCATAATTAATTTGCTCGGATCGCCCATCCAAGTGTTGAAAACACGATAGCCCAGTTTAGGCCTGAAAATTGTCAAATTGTCATCGATAAAACTCGCAAAAACTGCTTGAAACCTAACCTCAAATCCGCGGAATGATAGTATCCACCCAATTGCATTTTTTTACTGAAAGTCACGACATCCGGAGGTGAGGGTAGATTGAAGTGCTCGTGACACCACATTTTTCCCGTGGGTCCACCGCCCGTTTGCACCTCATCAATCAGCAGGGCAGCTCCGTGCTTTTGCGTGAGCACTCGCAACTTTTGGAAGAAATCGGGTGATGCGTGATTGTCACCTCCTTCAGCCTGAATCGGCTCCACGATCACACCCGCCACGGGAACTCCTCGTTTCTTGTCAAACTCGACAATCAAATCTTCAACCTGAATTTAATAGGTTATGTTCATATGTTCGTTATTTTTATAATTATTGTGTGTTTACCTCGGCTAGACAACGCTCGTCCTCTGCTCGATTTTCACGCTCGTTATCCTCGAGAGGATATTTATAAGTAGGAAATGAAGCTATCGGCCAGTCAAAAGCCGGTACGTCGAGTTTATGAATGTATTTACTGTGCGTGGTTGACAGACAGCCCATAGTACGTCCATGAAAAGCACCTATTTTTCAAGGAAAAACAAATATTGAACCGAGAGTAAATTCATTTTCATTAGTTACATAAAAGAATCCGCATTTTCAATCAATAATTTAGCACTTTTCTTGTGAAATTCTCTAAAGGGCATGCATACATTGGGAAATCTAGCAGTATTTGTGATTTTTTTTTTCATTTTCTAAGGATAACTCGTTAAATAAGTAAAATAACAAAAAATACCATCAGAAATAAATAGTTCATTATTAAATTTTCTACAAAATATATTCAGTAATTTTTTTTGTATCTCTATTAGTTTTTAAAATATCACGGATTTTTCAAAATTTTTAATTTTCAAAATATCTCGAAAACTATACAAAATATAAAAAAAATTTATTCTACATTTTTTATAGAGATTTGAATTCTGAATAATTTTGCTCCTATAACATTTTTCAGTATTTTACTTAATTACCGAGTTATCAGCAAAAAACGCAAAAAAAAAACGCGAAAACCGCGAAATCGAAATTTTTCCAAAAAAAAAAATTTTTTTTCTACATTACAACAAACATCCTAAAGCGGATATCCAACTCGGGAATGAAGAAAAAAAACCAATTTCTACCCTCTTTTACCACTAACAAAATATTATCTTGCGTGTCTGAAGTCAAAAGGACGTACAAAAACTACTTACTTGTTATTTTAAATTATATCGTCAAAACTACTAAAGATACAAATTTTTCGCAAGAGACCTTTTTTGTAGACAATTCTATTACCTACAAAAAAGGTGCTTATCCAAACTTGTTTATCTTGCACCCTTATCAAGATATAAGCATATATGTTTTCAACTTTTTGATTTTAGCCATTTGTTATTGTTATTTCTAACCTTGAAATGATAAAATAGACAGTCTCGGTGATCCGGGAGCTTGATTAATCATACATGACTGTATTTCCTCGTTAGTAAAGCCCTGTCCACCTCTTCGTTTCTCCATATACCAGATAAAAATATTTTTCAAGGCATTTTCGTTGGAACACGAGCCACACATCATGGTAGTTATGTATCCGAGACCTGGAGGAGCAACCTAGCCCAATAAACACGTATATAAATAGCACCCTGTATATCACCCTCTATATTTATCTCCTCCAAAACTCACTCCCTGTCGCAGCAAAACGTCTCGCATTTTTTTTGGCCAGTCGGCGCCGGGAAAAACGCCGAGAGCCGGTCGATTCACCATTGTTCTCTGTAAAAACAAAACCAAATTTCAAGCTTAACCATCGGAAAATCAATAATTAAACATTACTTACTTGATTGTGAGGGTTGGAAAGTGCCTCCAGCATCGCTGGATGATTGTATCCCAGTGGAATCGAGGATATTTGCATGTAAACATCAAGCAGAGTGTTGCCATCAACGTCGACAATGTAGTTCCCCATAGATTTATCATAATCAGCAAACAATTGAACTGTTGCCGTTTGCTAGAGTCGAAAAAACCATCGATTAACATCTAAAAAAACACAACTTAACCTAACTTTCATCTCACCTGATACTTATTCAGCTCCTCCAGTAATTTTTTCGACTGTGGCCCAGGAATTTGCGTTTTAACCACAGGCCTAGTTGGCTCAGAAGCCGTTGTCAAGCATCTTCGCCAATTTTTTCCATCTCCTAACAAAAAAAATACCTTAATTTAAACAAAAGAAACCTTGAACCCTCTCGTGACATATTTACATAACAAAATGGCCGGTAAAACGCGCATTCAAATATATTTCTTCCTAACTGAGAAAAAAAAAAAAAAAAACGTTTTTTCCAATTTTCCGTGAAAAATATAAATTGTAGAAAAAAAAGTTTCAAACAAAAAATATTCCTTATTAAATTATCTACCAAAAAGGTTCTATGACTTTTTTTGAAAAATCAATTATTTTAATGAGTAGAGGAGATCAAAGTTCGCGAGTAACACGCGAATCTGATATATATAGCTTCCATAGAAATTTTTTAGGATCTCATAACTAGCTAAAATAATTGATTTTTCAAAAAAAGTCATAGAACCTTTTTGGTAGATAATTTAATAAGAAATAATTTTTGTTTGAAACTTTTTCCTCTCTGATTGATATTTCTTGTGGAAAATTGAAAAATCATTTTTTTTCAAACATCGACAACGTGAAATGTATTAAGTTAACTAAAAAAAAACCGATTACAGGCCAATTTGTCGTTGCCTCGGGTGCTCAGTCTCTCAATTAGAGTAAAAACAATCTATTAAGGATAAAATAGGTACTGTCATTGGTGAATGGAGTTTTATTAGCGTCACTTAAAGTCAAGTGGAAGCAATATGACTCTCAGACTAAATAACCACTTACAGATGAAAATAGTCGATTTACACGTGCAATTTAGCATTAAAATCGGCATATAAACATCACTAAGTGATAAAAGCAATTGTGGGAATATGATTTTAGAGGAAAAATATGAATTTATCAGCACATCTGTCAGATAACAGTTGTGTCAAGAGCAGATATTTATGTGTTTTTCATTTGCTGGCGTAAAAACCTCCCAAAAGTTGTAATAGGGCGTGTTACTACCTTTAGTAGTGGTCTTGCTGACGATGGATCGTCCTCGGATAAAAATAAAATTCTTGCAAAGCATCCTGCAAAGAGGTAATCAATGTTTTAATTGACAATTATATTTATTCGTAATTTAGTAGATTTAATAGACAGGTTAGAAACACTCACTCACGAGGTTGACGAAAGTCAAAATGATACTGATGCCCTATGAAACCGGTCCTCCTAGTCAGATAAACGTTTTCTTCCTCTCTATCCGCGCAGTCTCCGCTTTAACTCGTCGATATACATCTTTCCTCTCGCTCCCGCTTTACTCTCGTGAACATCTGACTGACTCTGCACGATAAATCCACTGAAAAATTTATTTCAATTTTTGACAGCAGTTTTTTTTTTTAAGCTTTTTATCCATTAGAATTGATTTAAATATCTATAATTTTGATAAATTATAATTTTTAAGTTATAATAGTTTATAACCTGAACAATTGTTTTTGATAATATCTCAATAAAAATACGAATTGTATAAATTTTGCTGATAATCTTTTTTCTAGGTAATAAAATTATCTACAAAAAAGATATCTTGAAAAAATTTTTTATCTACAGTAATTTTTAAGATATTTTGATTTTTTTTAAAAGAAAAATTTTTTTTTTTATCCATTTTTTTAGGCTTTAAATGTAAAAATAAAATTTTTAACACGAAAATTGCTTTTCTTTTTTAGTTGGAATTTACAATTTTTTTTTTTCATTTAAATAATTTTTTTAATTACGAGGAAAAAAAAAAACAATTAAACGCGATTTTTATGGTTAAAAATTAGTATAAATATATTTATTAATTAATAATAGTATTATCCTCTGGAAAATAGTCAATCTAATAATATTTTCATGTTTATGCATGCTTTGTAGTGATTATTTTGAATTTTTTTTTTTGATTAAAATTTACTCTGGTTCTTGTTTATATTATATGAAAAAGACAATAATAAAAGATATTATACAGAGTTGTTGTATTTTTTAACTTTCGTTTCACAATTTTCTTTCCATTTATTTATTTATTTTTTTAGTGTTGTACGAATTATTATTATTATTCTTATTATATCTATATTATAAAGTCATCATCCATCCATTCATCATCATCATCATCATTAACATCATCATCATCATCACGGTAAAAAGCGCATGAAAACTAACCTCAAAATTTTGACAGCATAAAACTGGCACTAGCATCATTAAATTAATTTAATTATAAAGTCATTATTGAGTGCGTGAATGTGTGTGTTTCATGTCTCGATGAGTAAACTTTTTTTTTCTCCTGTGTTTATTTTTTTTATTGTGAGTATCTACTATATTATTATTATTTTTATTTTTATTATTATTATTAAGATAATTTATGACACGAGTCTAGAAGAAATCAAGAGAAAAAAAAAGTAGCAAAATCTCCTTATATTAAAAAAAAAAGCAATAAAATTATTGCTTACTTGTAATTTTTAGTTTTATATATTTATAAAAGGAGATTTTTCAATATATATATTTATATTTATTTTCTCGTAATTTCTACTAGTCTACTATACATAAAATAGAAAAATTTAGCTCCATTTTCTTTTCTTTTTTTTTTTGTTTGTTTGTATCATTTGCACATAAACTCTATTATATGAAATTGAAGAAAAATAGCGTTTACAATAAAACTTAAAATTTCAATTATAACCTACATTGTTGTTGTTGTTGTTTTTTTTATGCGTCTCATATATAATTAATTAATCCTAATATAAATGAAAAATATTCTCCAAACTATACAATTGTATTTTTTTTTCTTTTTTTCGTTTTTTTTTTTTTCTTGTCTTTATAATCATCACAATTAATCGCTACACATTTTGTTGATTTTATTTTTCATGTTTTTCTCTTTTTTTGCCAGACAATAATGAATTCGAATTAAAAATACTGTACAAGCGTTCGATCATCAATATTCCTGGCAATCAAATGATTTCTTTTTCTTTTTTTTTTACAAACTTTTTCTCCATCTCTCTAACGATATTTCTAAATAATATGGAAAAAAAAGTAACATATCAGAGAAAAATATATACTAATAAACAAATATTTATCGTAAATCATTTTTTATCAGTGATATATTGTTGTATTGATTGTATGTGTGTATGTGTGTATGTACTTACATATATTTTTTATCTCGCACAAAATTTGTTTTTTTTTTTTTTTTTTTTAAGTGAAATAACTGAATATTTGTAATAAGCATAAGTGAATAGTTAATTAATATTTTCTTTTCTTTTTTCTTCTAGTTCAATCAACAAACTATTGCATTATTTTTTTAAGTTATTATTATAAATACAAAGGAAAATCTGAGGGGCCTGTTTTTCTTTTTCCTTCTCACTGCATTGATTTACCGACGTCATGTTGGCAAAATGGCGCTCGCTCTTTCGACCATTTTCGCGGTTTTTTTTTTTTTTTTTCGTTTTTTATCCAACTATTATTTACAAAGCATTTGAATTATGATTTTCGTTTTTTTTTTCTTTATATAATATTTATATGTATATATTTATATAGGTACTCATTTAAACCTTTAAATCATTTTTTTCTCGTTTATATTTATATATACTTATCATTATAGCCGGACATATCACCTTAATCACTAATTTCTTTTTTTTTTCCCCCGCCTCTCACATTTATAAACAATGTTTCCATAGAAAATTTATCTGATGAAAATAACACAAGTAATTTAATTAAATTACTTAGTGAGCATAATAACCAAATTTTGTACAATTTATTATGCATATTTATATAATTTCATTGAGGACATGAATGATTCAGTTTTTTTTTTTCATTTTTTTGTCGTGAAATCTTTAATTTATACAAACATAAAAAAATTCATAGAGCAAATTTTTTTGTTATTAATAATAATTCTCATTACTCGAACATTTTTGATAAATTCATTAATTTATCTGTCATGATTTTGTAACAGTTGAAAAATTCAAAAAAATTCGTATAATTTATACTATATTTTATCAAATGAGAAGGAGAAAACAGTTTTGACAATTCATTAATAATCACATAATTGTTAAAAAATAATAGAAAAAAAAAGAAGATTTTTGAACGTTTTTTTCACACTCAGAGATACTAAAAAAAAATAAAGGCGCTGCTCGCTCGCAAAGACATTTTACACGATATCAATAAATGAAAAAAAAAATCCTTAAAAATTTTTTTTGCTCACGTATGTAAACATATTTAAAAATTCCGTTTGATTTGTGTAAAAAAAATTGTTTTTTTGTCTAAACTTATGCATGCTCCTTGTGTTGTTTTTTTTTTTTCCTAGTATTCACTGAATTATAGTATTATCATCATCATTATCATCACAAAAAAACACTTCACTTTCCTTCAGAGAATTTTTCTCTTAGGCTTTTAATCTTGTGAACAAAGTACGTCTCAAGTGTTTCGGCACATTTAAAAAATGGCGATTCTTTCGGATTATAATAACGACAATTGTCAAATATTTTTGTCATATCACCAATAAATTCACTCAATTTTTTATACGATCTGTCGTTTATCCTCAATTCAATTGTTTGTAAGTCTGTAAAATATATTTTTTAATTATTTGACAATTATAAACTTTAATAAAAACTAAAAAAAAAAAAAAAAAAAAATTATTTCAACTTACCCATGGGTTCTTTTATAACTTTGTAGTAATCTGGTGCTTCATTTGGATCCACTGGTTCCATAAAGGGCCAAGCACTTTTGTGGGCCTGTAAATAAACAAAAAAAAAACATCAAATCAAAAATCTTAGATTAAAATTCTATTTTTTTAATGCATTAAACTAAAAAAAAAAATCCATTTTTTCGACTGAATTCATGTGTAAAATAGAAGAAAAAAAAAACTTTTTTTTCCTCATTCATTTATTAATAATTAACAACTTAATTGATTATAAATGATTTTAACGAACCTGTATTTGCTTGATGAGTTTCCTGAGCAGATCTACGTCTTTATTATCAAGATGCTTCATATTAGCAAAATTTACCGACGAATTTCTCTGACAATTTGGACACACATATTCATCAATATTATCGGCCTCCGATTGCAAAATACCAACACAACGTCCGTGGAACCAATCTTGACATTTATCACAACAAATATAGAATTGTGACTCGTCATAGGGCTGCTTGCAGAGACAATAAAGTTCTTGTGTATCCCGGGCATGACGACACTCGGTGCAGACAAATTCTGACAGTGATTTGCTCATTTCCTCGGTAATACCAACACACTCGCCGTGGAACCAATTATTGCAGAGGTCACAGCCAACGTAGAATTTCGTCTCATCATAGGGCGTTCGACAGAGACAGTAAAGCTTCTCCTTTTTGATGCGATTGCCTGCAGAAACGGCTGTGGAACCTGCGACAACACCGCCACCAGCGCTTGGTGAAGTATTTCCCTGTGATCGCTGTTTTTTATTTTTACCTCCACGACTCATCGGCGTCATCTGCATCGGCGTGTGGTTTGTCGTCTTCTTTTTTGCACTGCCAACTTTCACCTCGTCCTGTTTGTGCCTCTCGGCCTTGGTCCTAGCCGTCAGCTCGACTGCGAGATCTTTCTGGATGTCAATTTGCAGCTCCTTCTCCAGCAGTGCGCGTTTTTTCAAAATATCCTTCTTGAGAAGCTCCTTGTGCCTGAAAAGCACCACCTGTATCCTCGATTGCATCTGCAGCTTGCGTTTAGCCTCCTGAACATCCTTAGTCTTGGCTATTCGGGCCTTTTGCGCCTCACTCGGAGCCTCCTCGACCTTGGGAGCCTTCACTGGCGACTCTTTGGGCTCCTGCTTGATGATTATCTTTTTTTTTGGTGGCTCCACCCAGTCTGCCTCCTTCTCAACAGTCGTTTGACCATCTCGGACGACAGTTTGCGGCGTGCTGGGCGCAGTATTCGCCACTGGAGCCGGTCTCTTGCGCGCCGGCGTACGGCTAACCGGTGTCGCTGGTGTTTGATGGTGCTGATTGCTCGCCACTGAATTCTCCACACCACCCTTCATCTGTTTCTCCTGATAGCGCTGCAACTGCAAAAGCTTCTCCTCAATCTCTGGATTGAGATTCTCCTGCTTCAAGGCATTTTTTATCGTTTGCTGAATGTAATCCGGTGTTAATATGAATTTATTTGGTCCATCCTTGGATGCCGTTGACGTTGGCGGCTGCTGTCCATTTGCCACAGTCGTTTTTTGCGGCTCATCCTCGGAAATACTCGCTCGACTCACCTGCTGTACAACAACTTTCGGCTTTTCCTCAACTGTCGGCGCCTGTGACTGTGTCACTGCAGTCGTCGTTGGTGGTTGCACCTCGGGCGCTGCTTGTTCAACACTTGCCGGTGGTTCTGTCGGCGTTTCATCGTTCTCCACGACAGCCGGGGTCGTCGGAGCTGCCGGGGCTGGCGCCGGAGTTGCCGGTTGCACGGCCAAGTAGATTTTTGTCGGTCCCAGGACCCCCTGTTTGCCCGTTGTTGCTTGCGCCTTGAGCAACTGCTGCTTCACCTGCTGCTGGACCATTGCCAGCTGTTGCGGCGAGAAATCCGCGCCCTGCAGGCCTTGTAAAACGATTCTCGGGCCTTGAGTCGTCTGTATGACTTGGGCAGTCACGGTTTTTATCACTGTTCCAGGCGGCTGAGTGGCCAAGAGCGATGCCTCGGTGCTGCCAGGCGGTGGAGGCGCTGGCGTCGCTGGTGTCGGTGGTGGTGCGCTCACTGGAGTTGTCGGCACGGGCTCGGGAGGTTTGACGGGTGTCGCTGGCGCCGCTGTAACCGGTGTCACTGGGTTTGACGCCGCTGTAGTCACTGTGGCTGGCTGACTGGTGACTACCGGTGTCTTCGGGGCCGTTGACGTCTTTACAATGATTCCAGGCGTCGTGGAGTTCAAGTGAACGATCTGATTGCCGCTCGGTGTGCTTCGAATAATCACCTGTTGGCCTCCGACAGTTGCCAACTGAGCTTTGCCGCTGACAAGCTGCTGCGCGAGATTCGCATTGTTTACCACGATCTGATTCGTGTTGATTACCTGGGTACCAGGTGTCAGAACGTGTCCCTGCATGAGTTGGCCGGAATGTGTCACCATAATTGCATTTTTCTGCGGGGTCACGAGTGCAGGAGCATTTGCCGCCACGTTCAGCGGAACTGTCTTTACTTTGTGAGTCAGGGGCGACTGAATTGTCAGGCTTTTCGGCCCGTTACCCTTTGCCGGCGTGATTTTCGTCATGACAGTCTTGACGCCGGCTTGTGGAGTCGCATTTGCCGGCGGGTTGGCCGGTGTTGACGGTGTAGATGTTGGCACAACTGTCTGACTTGTGTTTAGCACGTGGAGCTTGCCGTCCGGCATTTGCACGAGCTGCTGCCCTGGCATCAGACCGCGAACTTGCAATTTTCCGTCCGGACCACGCAAAATTTGCACCCGTTGCTGGATCTGTTGGGTCGGCGTTGCCGTTGCCGTTGGTGTGCCCGTTTTCACCATTGACTGGTTCACCTGGTTCGCTGTGTTGGGAGTTTTCGGGAGAATTGACGTTGGACCCGTCACTACTCGCGTTGCACCATCCACAGATTTCGTCATAAAGATTCGCCGAGTGCCAATAAAGGTTTTCGATTGATTGGGCGTTGTCAGGAGCGAGGTCAACTGTGATTTTCCCTGTGGTGTATTTGGATTGGCCGGTATTGCTACTTTCGACACAATTTTCACGGTTCCATCTAGAATAAAAGTAGAAATATGGCTTTTATTTTAGGTACATAAAATGTGCCTAGTTGTCAGAATTGAATAGAAAAAAAAAAAAAAAATCAACTGACCTTGATTAGCATTTCCAGCAACTTTGAGCAATGGAGACGATGCATTTGCCGGACTCTTCATTGTTTCTAGTGCCCGTTTTTGCTGATGTGCCGCTCGCTGAAGTCTCAATTGTTGCTCAATTTTTTCCTTAATCTCCTCCGGCGTTGATTTACCACTCACTTGATCATTAACAGCATTCATTGAGTTACGATTACCACCAATGGCTGCATTTTGCGGTCCGCCAGATCGACTCCTAGTAATAATCTGGGCATTAGCCTTCTCCAACCTGGTAAAAAGGAGATGGACACACGAAAAGCATTTGTGTTAGTGACAAAGGAGAGGATGTGTTAATTCGTCGATAGGACAATGTCAATTTAAACAATAATAATAATATTTAAAATAATTTTTACCTGTCACCGTACTGCTTAATTTCCCACAATTCAATTTTATCCTCGTCCACCCACTCCTCCGAGACTTGAGGCTCAGTGCTCTGCGGTGATTCTGGTCTCTTGCGTTTTCTCAAACCACTGCGTATAGATGTAACTTCGCGAATCTGTTTAGGAAGCTCCAACGGAATTACAACCTTTCTCCTCAAATACTGCGTTCGATCCATGAACTGTCCGACTTGTCGGTGCTTTAAAATCTCCAGTGACATAATTTCCGTGTCTGTTGTGACTTGATGCTTGCCATCGGACGACGGAGGCTTGGCAATCATGTCATCCCACCTCAGACAGGCCCAAATGATGCGCAATTGCAGTGCTGCAGCCGCCAGGGACTTTAATCCAACCGTTCGATAGAGCCAGCAGGTCTTGAACAGCGGTCTCGGGCACTGGTAGGGCCACACGGACATGTTGGCCTGCAAAAAAACACTCAAAATTAATCATCTGAACGCGATAAACTGCACAAATAATCGATTTAAGCAGCAAAAACATGATATTACCTTTGCCAATTGATGAAAACCTTGGACAGGCGACCTTCCACCGCATCGGGCGAGTTTTCTGAGCTCATGTTGGGGCAACAGGAGAATACTGCGCGTCTTAGTCTTGGTGGAGAAGGTCGAGCAGAGTGGATACTTCACTGGAACACGTTTTTTCTTGCGATCGGCAAACGAAGTGGCGACTTTCTTCAGATAGACCTTTCCCTCGGTGCTTGTTGCCGTGTAAACTCGCTCAATTCCATCGGCCGTGAGCTCTTTCGCCATTACACACCTCTGGACAGTCCTTCCACGTCGATTGACAATCGTTGTCTTCGAGCCAGCATTATTATTCACCACTTTGACCTCTGTCGAGTCCACTGTGTTGTTTGTACACTGACTTTCCGAGACACTCTGCACGACACCGTCGACAACTCTCGTCTGTACGGTTTTTGTCGTGGTAGTGGTTGTAGTGGTCGACGTGGTGCTCAAAATATCAATTTCACCAGAGTCCGAGTCGAGTTTTTGGCGTTTAGCCGACGGTTCCGACATTTCCACGTTTGTGGCGGCCACTTCCTCGGTGCAGTGTGTCGCCAGAGCTACGGCTGACTCTAGATCCTTCCTGATCGCATCCTTGACCACTTCAACGTCTTTTTTAGCCGGTGTCGTCTGCCCAAGTGGTCCTGGCAGTGCCTGATTGTTGTTTAGAGCGTTGGCTTTGCGCAGGAGCGCCACTAAATCACGTTTTAGCCGGGCTTTCTGAAGGCACATGGGCGAATAACACGTTGAAGTAAGGCTTTGAGGTGTGATGGGTGTTTTTGATTGTCCAGTCATGTTGCAGTAGCGCGAGTAGCAGCTGTTGCCCTTGCCCAGTCGCATGGCCGCCGCGAATTGAGCTCGAACCTGTTGAATACGCTTGGCAACGGCGACAAGCATCTCACGCGCTTGTGGAGATAGGTTTTTGTTGGGCATCTTGCCAGCCAGAATACTTTGCAGCGATGTATCGCCGGAATCTTCCTCCTCGTGGTCCACCTCCATGTCGTTGGAATCTTCGGCCTTGGCTGAGGTAATTTCCTTGGTTTTTTCCGTCTGCGAGAGGCGTCGCTCCTCCAGAAGCTTCAAGTGTGTTCGCCTCGCGAGAAAATCATCGATTCTCGATTTTTTCGCAATCTTCGGGTAGTGCAGTCGTCCTGGGGTCTTCAAGGCCTTCATTATATCAATTTCCTCGAATTGTTCAATTGGTGAAAAAACTTTTTCAATTTTAATTCCCGCCAAAAACGAGAGAATCATCTTTTTATCCGGTCTCGAGTCTTTTTCCTCTTTGATCTCAGTCTTCACGTCCTCACGCTTGATTGCCAGCTGCTCGTCACCCGGATTTTCCGGCTCAACCTCCTCCTTTATACGTGGTGGCTTGATATCCTCCTGCTTTACCTCGGTCTTTGGAGTGCAATATTCCTCGACAAGGAACTCATACGTCGGTGGATCCAGGGCGAGAATTTTCAAACCACCGTGATCACGTATTTGAACCATAATTTTCTGCGGTCCACTCTTCAATCCAGCTTTGGCAAGGTCTGTAGCCTTGCGCCGACGGCTTGTCGACACCCACATCCATCCTCCCTGTCCGTGAACTCGATACTCCTCGCCTTTGAGCTTCCAAACCTGGTGCTTCAGGCCCAGAGAGTATTTGACAAAATTGTAGGTCAGACGATTTCGCTCTTCCTCATCCTCGCGGTCTTTTTTCTCTTTTTTGTCCTGGCGCTTCTTCTCCTCGCGCTCGACAGCCGTCACACGCTGCAACTTTACGTGGCCCAACTGATCATGCCAAACACTGGCAAAAACTACGGATTTAATGCACGCCTGCAGGACAATGAGTGCCCGCGCGAAATCACGAGGATTTGAGCAAGCTCCCACAGCCGTTGTCCATGGTTTTTTCAGCAACGGCCAATTCACATGCATAAACGGCGCCTGGATATTACTTTCAAGCTGTAAAATTGTTTGTTTAATTGTATTGACAATTGTTGCACGTCCTCCAGTCAAGCTACCAATCCATTTAAATTCGGATGCATGAGTTAGAGAAAATTTGTGCGATAAATGACGTTTTTTATCACGTTCTTCATTTCTCTGTGGTTTATTCAGTGCCGTAGAATTTGAATTGTACTGATTGGAATATGATTTGTAAGTATTATCCATACCAAGCTTAAATAAATGAGTTCCAGTGGCAATTTGATGGGCTTTTTGTCGTGTCATACGTGCATTATCATTACAATTGTCCTCCTTTATGGATTTATCAAATTTCTCCAATTCATTGACAGGCCGACGCTTTAAATCATCCATATTGAAGGTTCTTGGTGTTAATGAACCAGTTTTTGATCTTGTAACAATTGTTGGCTTCTTTGAACTCTTACTGACCTTGTCATCCGTCATTTCTTCATCATCACCGGCCTCTGAGCACGAACCTGACTTGGATTTACCATCAACATTGTGTGTTGACTCATTTTCCGTATTTTCATCATCATTTTTGTGACATTTTTCATTTTCCTCCGTCAATTCCAACTGATTACCATCTTTTTGCACTACTCGCTCGCGCTCTCGTGCCTCCTCTTCGCGTTCTCGTCGCATCCTCAGTATCATTGCATTTTCCACCTCGAGATATGATTTTTTATTGCCCTTGTACTGATTTGTTATCGATTCCGTCAGCTCCATTTGTCGAATTATTTCATCCTTGTAGTCGGACAATTCGCGATAGAGTGCAACCTCCATTTCCGTCTTATCCAGGGTGTTTATCAGCTCCTCAAACTGCAAGGGCGTGCTGTAATACCAAAGTTCACCGTCTTCAGCCTCAATCATCACGCGTCGACAGAGAAACCAGTATTTTCGACCGTGACGATCAAAGCCCAAATGTTCCTGTCGACAGAGAAGTCCGTTTTTCTCCACGTCCGGCACACAATCGACAACTCCAGAGATTTTGTTGGCCTTGCACAGGCTACACTGCCAATCCTCGGTTGGTACATCCACCAGCGGTGGATCCACGCACTCCAGATGAAAAACAGCCGGACACGTTTCACAGCACAGCAGATCACCGAGTCTATGACACACGCGACAGTGATCGTCGTAATGCATGTTGCCCTCGTGCAACAAATCCTCTCGGACTGGATTGGTGATGAGAAATTGGTCAGTAAGGAACTGCAGGACCTTGATTCGATCGTCAATACTGGTAAAAGGATACTCAGTGGTGGAGAGAGTGTGTAAAACCGATGAATCAAAGTGTTTATCACTCTCGACGTATGATCTCAAGACTTCAGGCCACGTGAGTGGATCCACAAAGTACAGACTCACGTTGACCGAGTCTTTCTGGTCCAGAGGGCCAAAATGAGTCTGCTGAGCGTCCTCCTCGCGTAGCAGCGCCTTTATCAGCATAATGTGAATCTCCGCAAGAAGATTTGTCTGATCATCGGCAATCATTGCTGCGCAAAAGTCCTCAAACCTGAAGCAGGACAGGCGAACGAGTCCGCGAAAGTGCCTGAGCACCTCGTAAATCGACAGACACGGCATTACCCACTCTTTAGGCACGAGAAGGTCCTCGGAGGACTTGGGCAGCACCAGCCGCGGCAGTTCTCGGTTCTGAAGCCACAGAGGCTCCGGGCTTGGTGCTCGAGACTGGCCAAGAAGAGATTTTCTCGGGGTTCCACTGGCTGTGCTGAAGCTCGACAGAGAAAAATCACTGTCACTCGATGGATCTGGCTCCTCCAACGTCTCTGATGTCTCTCCGTCACTCTGCAGTGGATCCTCCTCAACCTCGCTCTTCTCACTCGAGTCATCGCCAAAATCCGACCCATAGTGATACTCTGATTGGTGATAATCCACGTGAGCATTGTACCCTCGACGCTGATACGATCCGGAACCTCCGCCTTTGCGTCCACGGCCACCTCCTCGTGGTCGTCGGCTTCGCGTACTTCTTCTACTAGGCGGCGGCGGTGGTGGCTCCTCAATTTCCGCCGGTGATGTCGGCCTCGAGGCCGTCGGTGTGCTCGGATGCGAGCTTGGCGTCTCGGAGCCCTTGTTCTGCAGATATTTCGGCTTTTTCATCAGATGATACTGGAATTTTTTCGGCCGTTCCATAACCACCGACTTGGGTGGCCTTCCACGTCTTTTAGCCCCTCTGCCCGTCATTTTTATCCTAATAAACGTCACAAAATCACTTATATATGGTTATTTAATGTCAATAGGCAGGGTGTTGCGTCACTTCACACGTGGCTTATGAAAGCCCGCGCTTGTAAACAAATACAATTGACATAGCGGCAATAAAGTATAACCCATGTTTGTACTCTGATCTTTGCGCCATTTTTTTGCACATTTCTTGTCACGTGACCAAATAGAATTGTTCCATCGTGTGCTCCGTGTGACTTGAAATAAAGATGGAAATTTTTTAAATACACTTTAAGAGTTTACTAGTGTAATAAAATTATCAACGTTGTATAAACGCACTGCTTCACCTCCCTTATGGCTCACCAATCGACACAAAAACCAAGTATAACGAGCTCACTGACGCGAGGTAAGAGCGTGAAGGGGGGACAGGCTAGCAAGATTACCTCGGGAAATCTAGCCTCAAAGAGACGAGCGCTGATTGGTTGAAAAAATGGCCGCCATGTCGAATCTCCAACACGCTTTTGCCGGTGATACAGCCATGATGATGGATATTTCCGTTGATTCAATAGCACCAGGCATCCAATATTAAACAATATTTGTGCCTTTTATAATCACCAAGTTCTCCGATCAATTTTGCGTACAGTTAGTCGCAATATTCTGCCTAATTTCGAGACACTGGCGTCACCCAATCGTCGTCGACGACTCCTCTTGCTGCGCCGTGAACAATTGCGCGAATCCCACGCTAGGCGGCGCCACTGCTTTCTCAACTAAAAAAAAATGAGAAAATACAATTCTAACCGCATTCGACACCAACACTCTATATCTAAGATTGTTCCCCTACACTATTTCACAGTTTCAACTGTTTTTTATAATTATTTCTCGTCAGAGGATCGTTATTTATTACGATTCAGTCACTGAGAATGTGGAGCACTGTCGTTGCCCGCTAAAAGAACGCACGTCTAACCTTAGTTCTACCAATGCCTCGCGAGAGGACACCACTTTTTTCATAGCCAATCAGACAATTTTGCTAGCAAATTATTATTTTTTTTTCCTCTTCCTCAACTTATTACTCTCTTTTTTCAACAATAATTAGACAAATAAATAAAAAACAATTGATAATTATTTATTGTTGTTTATAATTTCAATTACTTCGACACAATAAACGAACTTTTCACACTTGAGACTATGCGCGTATACAGAAACGCCATCTACACATGAACTGAACGCTAAAGAGAGAGAGAATTTTGTAGAGAAAAAAAAAATTAGCGATTTATTATTGACGTTTTTGAGTGAATAAAAGTAGTAAATTTATTAATTATATGTTGAAATTTTTTAAAAAAATTTTTAGAAATTATTTATATTGTAGTTTGTGACTTTAATCAGTTTTTTAAGAGAATTCTTGAATATCGATTGAGATTCGCGGAATTACGTATAATCCGGAGTGTTTTCCCGCCAAATTTAAATATGTCATTATTATTTCAATAAAATACTGATTTTAATGATAATTTAGATAAATCATATTTTTTCAGATTAAAAAATAGTAATTTTTATAATAAATTTAAACAAAATATTTTGTTATTAATAAAAATTATTTGAACTTGACTTTCGTTGTTTATCGTCATCATAGCGGCGGCCATATTGAAAATGTTTGTGTGCGCGCGCATGACGTGAAACATGATAATTAAAATGGCCGCGTAGAAAAATTGAAAAGCAAAAAGAAATCTGTGCAAAGAAAAAACGTGTGTATCGGAAAATTCACAATGATGACGATAGTACCAATGAATTCGGAGAAAGTTGACGAGAAAGTGTCAGTAATGTATTCACTAAAACCAGTAATCAATCACGATACAATAATCGAGCATCCGCCGTGCATGTACGAAATGAAAAATATTCATGGCGATGGCGATGCGAAACAAAAATTGAGAATTGTATCAGTAGTCAAAGGGCACTTTATTGACTCTATAAAGGTAGGTTATGATTTCATGTAATGATAAATTTATAAAAAAACTGAGCTAAAAATTGCGTATACACGATGAAAAGGTGTAGATTTAATTGACTTACTCCGATAATTGTCATGGCTCTTGTCTTTTGGAGATATTTACTCCTCCCGACGACGTTGGTGTGAACTCTTCCCGAAATTTCAACAGTCACTACAATCACTTGATCCACCGAGAATATGGTTCTCACTGTTGGCTTGATCGATGTGTCTCCTTTCCTCTCCTTTCCCCACTCAATTTTTTATTCTCATTTCCTGTCACACATCATTGCTATGACAATTTTTGGACATTGTTTCAAACATTGTGACAAGATGTGAGACATAAATAGTTTTTTTTTTGGTTAGAAATCAAATGTATTTAGAAAATACCTTGATGCAAACTTTAATTAAATTTGCAGAGTGTGTTTTATAAAAAGATGAGAAGGAAAAAAAAATTGATAAACATGTAATTTAATTGTTTTTAATATTTTTCAGGCTCCCGAAGCTGAAGTTGCAGCTCTAGAGGTGAGACAGGAGAAAATCTTGGCACAATTGGCAGAACTTAAAGAACAAGTATTCTCACTTGTTGATGTTCTGCGTGAAAATTATGAAAGTGGACGTGAAATTAATGATAAACCTAAGAAAACCCAGGTAAATATTACTCTAAACATATGAATAATCTATGAAACTAAATAAAATAATTATTTTAGACTGCAGTTCATGAAGATTTCGTGCTTAACGTGAATCCTTCAAAGCCATGCTTTTCACTTTTAGCTTTAAACAAGTTGTGGAAGGACATTGACTTAAGATTAACACCTTTTGTTCACTCTAGTATACGTACAAAAGTTCCTGAAAACTTTAAAATCAACAAATCAAGCTCTAGCTCAAGTATAGTGAATATTTCACTAATATGGAAAGACGGTAAAAAAAATGTTTATGCTTCTCTATGTGTATGACAAATTATTTATATATATATTGTTTTCCTCCCCCCCAACAGTTATTGATGCAGAGCTAATTATTTCTGGAATCCAAAATTCTTCAGTGATGGGAGAAATAAATTTTCTACGATATTTATCCCGAGTTATTGATAACAATGAGTCAACTCTGAAAGACGTGGACTTGATAAAAATCGACCGAGTATTGGATTTATCATACCAATTATCATTTGAAGAATCTGCAAAAGATAAACAAAAAATTTTAACTAATTTAAATGATATTTTGGGGACAAATGAATGGTTTTCTGGTAAAAAATATCCAGTAATTGCTGATGTTGCTGCTTGGTCATCAATTAAACAATTAAAATTGAAGAATTTTCCAACAAATTTAACTTTGTGGTTCCAAAAATGTGAAAAAATATTTTTAAATTAAATATTTTTTTTTTTTCATACAAACTTAAATTAATAAAAACCAATTTATAACTTATTTCTCGTCTATTTTCATTCAAATATGCCACGATTAATTGATTATTCAAGTGAAATTAATTGGATATCAAGTGTTAAATACGGGAAGTAATTTGTTTGTTTTTTTGTTTCGAATAAATATGAAAAAGAAGTATATTTTATAAATGTAATATTGGAAATAGAAACATAAAATCAGACTTTTTTAACATTTTTCAAAACATTTTTATCTTATAAAACTTGATATATTTAATAAATGCTGTGATGGAATTTATTATTGCCATTATCTATCGTTTTTTTTTTTTCGATACTGGCTTGACTTCTACCTAAGTATCTAAATATGAAAAAAATACTAGCACTAAATTCAGTCAAGTACCTATATCGATATTTACATATTTGTCATTCAGAAAAAAAAAAAATCACACACTCTCATCAGTCACTCGCAATTGCTCGTCTAAAGTATCGATCTAAATTATTTATCGTTTGTTTTTTTTTAAGCTTTCATCAGAGCTATTGTACGAATAATTATTCTTTACGATAGATATTTGATAATACAAAAGTACGCTTGTATAAAAAAAAAGCACACAGAATAATGTACAGAATGGCTAAGGCAGTATTTTGCTTTTTAAATACCTCAAGGAAATTGTGGCACAAACTTCCTATATATATATATATAATACATTTTCTTTTTTTTTTATATATATACTCGCGAAAAACTGAAAAATCCTCGAATAAATTAGTAACAATATTACTACTTCACCTAAAAAGAAAAAATTTTCATGCCTGCAAAAAAAAACTGCTCAATTTACCTAAAAATCATCAATTTACCGGGTGGGCTTTTTTCTCCTTCTTTTCAACTATTCAAATTGAGATCATAGGTGTAAATATTTCATGATTTCTTCATGAACATTATGAAAAAAAAAAAAAAAAAAAAAAAAAAAAAAAAAAAAAAAAAAAAAAAAAAAAAAAAAA
>MVJL01011825.1:0-13060 GCA_002156465.1 Macrocentrus cingulum | reverse complement strand
ATAAATTTACGGGTTGAAAAATTGAAATTGCTTCAAAATATTTAATGTAAAATTTATTAAACCTTTAAATAAAATTAAAAAAGTTTTTTTTTTGCTTAATTATTTAAAAGGACGCGCACCCCTTGGAAATGAAAAGATTATTATAGATAAATTATTTAACATAATAGGGAATATGAAGAAAAATGATGTACTTTTTTTTTAGAAAATACAAATTTTCAATAATTTCATTCTAATAACATGTTTTACCATCTTAATTACTTAAATTATCGTCGTCGGTCGGTGAATGGTGCAATGTCACGGGAAAGCGTCAGTGACAGTCACCCGGCACTTGTGTAGCTCTGGCGGGCACCCTGGCTGGACAGAGATGACCGAGGTCTCTCTGCTCAGATAGGGGGCCAGCTCAGCTGCGCACTGTGTTAGGGTGACGGTCCCTGAACGCTAGGCGTGGGTCAAAGGGAACCACTGATCGATAAAATTGGTAAATTCTATCGACCATTGGGACTTTGCCTATGCCGAAGTGTACTAACATGGGTTTTCTCTGTGGTTTTCCCATGTTACGGTGCTTAGGCACCGGGCGAATGCAGTACGCTAAAGCACAAGACGGTCCACAGCCGCACGTTAGGGACACAATGCAGGTGGTGACTGGGGGTAAAAGGCTTGATAACAAGCGCAAATAAAGTGCGCTTGGCCTACAGAGGCTCCCACCGAAAGGTGCTAGGAGACTCTGCCCCCAACAAGGCCCAGATGTAAAAGGATTACAGACATAATCCATACATCGTAAATCCCAGAATAGAATAAAATACTAAATTATCGTCAAAAAACTGGAAGAAATCCGAAAACATCGAGATATCCAAGGGGCGGTACATTGTTTTGTAAAGGTTAATCGAGTCTGTGTCTTCTCGTTGCGTTTTTTTAACGGATGTCTTTTTGAAAAAATAAAGTAATTTTAAATTTAAATAAAATTAAACAAGCATATATATCTAACCTGTTTAAACTCCTTGCGGAAATTTTCGTTGAGCCAGGCGTACAGAAATGGATTATAGCACGTGCTACTCATAGCAAGGCAATGGGTGATGAAGAAGCAGAGTCGATAGTACGACCAGTGATTCGCATAGTTATAAAAGTCATCGACAATATTAACGATGTTTAGAGGAAGCCAACAGACACCAAAAATAGTGACCATCGCAATGAGCATGCGATTGGTTCGTCGTTTCCGTTCTCGATCTGCCTCCTCTCGACGACTTGTTTTCGATCCGGGCTTGAGTTTGGCGCGATGATTCAGCTTGATCGATACCAGGATATAGCAGAATGCAATTAAACAGAAGGGCACGACAAACTGTAAAATCGAGGTGATGGAACTGAAGAGCATTCGCAAGTACTGACTGGGCCAGTGCTCCTCGCAGTAGGTGTAGGGCTCCTCCAGAGTCATGTAGATGCCGTAGGGCAGAGTTAGCAGTAAAGCGACAATCCAGATGCTTATTATAATCGCCAAACACATTTCAATCTTCATTCGCGGGTGGAACGGGTAGATTATTATGAGAAAACGGTCTACCGCGATGCTGGTTAAGGTTAGGGTGCTTATGTATACGCTGACACCCTGGGCATAGGGCACCAAGTGGCACAGAGTTTGTCCGAACACCCATCGACCAAGGAAAGTATACAGGGGAGTGAATGGAACGGCTAAAATACACAACAACACGTCACTCACTGCTAGGTTGGCGATAAACAGGTTCGTCACTGTTTGCATTTGTGAGTTTCTTGCAACAACATAACACACCAATGCATTTCCAAACACTCCTAGTGCAAAAATTGTTAGATAAAACAAACATATTGTCACTTGAACAAAAATATTCGATGTAAACTCGTCGTCGGGCACGGGAAATGTCGAATTGTCACTTTGGTTAGACAGCTGACCTATTATGTCGGCCATCTTATTGTCAAACGCCATTTCATGTCTATTCATGTGCATGCGCTTTTGAAATTTTTTTTTTTATCTACCGTCAAAAAAGGGTGTTTTATAATTTTATTTTATTTTATAAATGCTCAACTCTTATATTTTCTCGACTATTCGCTTTTATAAGTGTGCTATTCAAACGATGAATGGAGTTAACGAAGCTTGAGAACAATGTTAAAAGGAGTCGTTTTATTCTGTAAGATATTTCTTCGTCGTGAAAGAAATAAAAAAAAATTTTGTTTGATGTATTTTTCATGTTACGCACTCAGACCTCGATGTTGCTAGTGATTGATAATTTATAATGCGATTTTATAGAGTCAAGTTGTATTGAAAAAAGCTATATTTCAAGTTGAGAAAAATATATTTTCGTTGATAAAAAAATTGAAGTTGTTGAAAAACTTGTTGGAGATAATCTCATGCGGATTACCGCCACCTGTTGCAAAAGTCGTCATCGTGATGTTTCCTCTTGAACTTTCTTATTCGTATTTTCACTGTTAAAAACTTTGAAAACTTTTTTTAAATTAAAAAATACAACTTATTCACAGACACTATAAAAAAAATTAATTATACCAAAATATTTAGGCAAACATATATACAACACTATTTCTTCAATTTTTTATTTCTATTTTTTTTTTTAATTATTTAAACTAGAATAATTATTTTAGACTTGAAAATATATTTAATGGATCGAAAAGTCACTCAATCAAATTTTGATATTAGGCTCTTTTAGGGTGTTTTTTTTTAAAGAAAAAAATTATATGGAATCCATGAGTTTATGGACGGAGTGTCTCGAAGTGAAACGCGTTGATTCCGCTTCGCTACTGAATTCGTAAAATAACCAACAACGTTTATAGTTAGATATCTTCTTGATGCGACGCAGGCGCCATGATCCTCACTCCTATACTACGACGATGCAACGACTCCCACACAAAAGTTCATTTCTTGCCTTCTAACGGCGTTATTTGTAAATTTCAGATTTTGCAAATGTAAAAAATATATTTTTTTCCTTACAAAAAATATATCCGGATTATCTGCATGCGTATAGGGATAAAAAACAATAGGATTTTTTACAGGATATATTATCATTTTGACGACACAAAACACACTACAACGGCTTCGCATTACATTTTCGTGGGAAATGTTCAACCTGATAAAATTCATGCCTGAAAGCTTTTGTCTCTCGCTTGAACAAAGTTTACTCATTGAGTCATGGCTGATATAATATATATGTATATAAATACTTACCCTGCTGATGATACAGTTTAATGGGGAACTCCCTGCATTTGGAAATTCTCATATTTCCTAGATCAATGCAATAATTTATATTATTCCAATTAAAATGATCAATTCCATTCCATAAAATTGTTATTTTTTTTTAATAATTTTTTTTTATCTCAATAAAATTATATTAAAAATCAATTTAATCTGATAATGGACTACTCGGTAAAACCATTATAAACAAAGCTATTAATAATAAAGGAAAAAAAGATAAAAAAGTTTTTATTCTAACGATTTTATTCAACAAAAGTAAATAATGTACTATAAGACAGAAAATAATAATCATTAAGATGAAAAATTTGAGGTATGCTCAAAAATGAAAAATGTAACTTGAAAAATAAATCCGCTGGGTTTTATTTTTTAAGTTAAATTTTTTGTCATTAGGCTTAACTTTGTGATGCTAATACTTATTATTTCCTGTCTTTTAGTATAGTATTTACATTTTTTAGATAAAAGCGTTTAAATTAAAATTTTTTTACCTCCTTTTATTTTCTATATTTTAGTTTTCTAAAATAATAACTCCACTTTCAATAAAGTTTCAACACCGGACTATACTATTTTGTGATAGTAAAAGCACTAAAAACATTTGTTTACTTTTATTTTAAATCTAAATTCCGTTTAATGCTGCAATGTCATCGGTAACATAATTATATTTCAAGTTTCATGCAAATTGGTTTATAGGAAGTACTTTAAAAATTCAATCTAAGATATGAGCAAAGAAACAAAAAATACAGGTCAAGTTAAATATAACCGTTTAAAAATAAATTTGTATTAGTGATAAAAGAAGAAATATGAAAAAACAATTTCACTGCAATATTGCAAATTATTATTTTTCATCTTCCCATTAATTACACAAGTATATATCATCAGTCGCGTGAACCTTATCATCATTAACTATTATCACTCATTGGTTAACGCTAATTATTTTTTAATATATATAATATTTGTTTATATATCTGTACACGCTTCTAATATATCTTATAATTTAATATTTTAAAATTTTTTTTCTCTTTCAACTGAAATTATCCACATTTTTTTGATTTCCTCCGATCGAAGCATTATAATTAATTTTCGTCAACTGTTATATGTTATTTAAGGACGTGGATTATGTTTTCACAGTCGGCTCAATTATTTTTTTTATTCTGCTATACACATATAGAGATTAAATTAATTGATTACGCGATAAATTGCTGCTCAAATTGCCTTCAATTATCACCAAATTACTCTTATATATCTTTATATATATATGTATATATTTACATCATCAGCCTCGTGAAAACTACAAAAAAAAAAACGAAATTCGATAAATCTCATTAAAATTCATGCAGTGCAGATAATTTTTCTTCATTTGTTGCAATCTTACAAGTGCTTTCGTCGCTTGATAAATAAATATTTTCTCTTATCTACAATTAATATCCAAAATGAATAACAAATTTTTGTTTTTCTGATAAAACATATATATGTGTGTATTTAATCTAATATTTCCTAGTGAAAATTGCAAATATTTCATCTTTCTGTATCGAAATACATGATTGCAAATTTATTATCATTAAATCCGTGTCTTAAAATACGAAAATATACAATAATTATAATTATAATAATTTTTATACATTTTATGGTGTCTATAACCTGGCGCTTGGCATGTAAACAACCCATTAATTGATTTGTTTTCGACGAAAAATTGTCGTAATTAGACGCAGAATAATTTATGAATTTTCAACATATCAATTGCTTGTAAATTTTAGGCAATAGCTAATTTAATTTTTTATGTTTATAATTAATTTACACAATTAATTATTCAAATTCTCGTCATTTTTTCCATTTTCACTCATAGATATTTAATATTATCCTGCAGGCATACAGCACAGGAAATTCCGCAATCATTTGTACTAATCAGAGAAACGTCAACGTAAACGTGACGTGTTAATAGCTGCAGAGTTTGTATTCCCTAGAGATTTTAAGGATTTATAGAAGGCCAAGTCGGCTCAAAATTTTCACGTAAAAAAAAAAAAAAAAACACTGACGTTACATTTCTTTTCTTTACGCATGAATTTTTAGCCGAAATTTTATCTACTATTTATCCTTAATAAAACTAGTAATCATCAAAATAACACTCGCAAAAAATGGACAGATAATAAATTAATTAATCTGAGTTTACTGCAGTGATTTTGTGTCATGGATAAAATAACCAGTTTACATCTACACCTACTTGACTAAATGGACAGAGTTTCTTTAATGAGTTTTTTCATAGTGTTGCCCATAGTAGTACTTGGCGGACCAGACGTTGTAAAAGATAATTTAAATAAATACGGTTGAATATCTGGATAGGAAGTATCAAAAATGAGATCTAACTCGGCTTGATTCGGCATTTTCGGCAAATAATCATGACGATTCATCACTTCGGTAATATATAGTATTTTGTCCGTTAAAAGATCACCAACTTTTTCACGGCAAATTTGTCGTTCATGCTCGGTCGCAAGTTTTATCAACTCTAACCGCACAGTCCACACTTCCCACGGTATGCATTCCGGTGGAAAAGGCCAGCGATTTTTCTTTTTCTGGAAAAATTCCAGAGATATTTGACCGGAACCCGGACTGTCTGTGGATCTCAGAGCCTCCGAGAAACCAGAAATTTCTCGCTTTAACGTTTGATCCAGATTCACTGACGAACAGCACACGTACGTGAAATCAATGAAATCACAGTCGACATCCTGATAACCAACCGTTCCCACGGAGTAGCTGCCTTCCTGCTTGTATTTGAATTTTCCCAAGCTGCGGTGGAACAAAACGCTGTGGAAAATGCTGGCCACAGCTTCGTCCACCTGGCGACCCTCCATGCTCAGCTCGAACAGTTGTGTTCGTGCATTCATAGTGCACCCCTACAAATAAAACAAAAACAAATTGTATTATCACGAGCTAAAAAATTGATTCAAGTCTTAACCTTAAATCGATACGATTCCACAAAGGATGTTGCTTAAAATAAAAACAAACAACCTAGACGCAAGTTGCTTACTCATTGCTACATCCCCTGAAATACCTCTCTTCACACTTGTCTCACTATTTCTGACGTCATACTGTTTTGTCATTAACTCGACATTCGTGAATTTCCTTTGCCAAAAGCATACAAATTCTGACAAGGCAGGTTATGTCCTAATAATTTGCATGGTTGGATTATATTTTCATGGCCTCGTTATTTTATTTTTTTTGCGTGCTCTCTCGCGAAAACGATAGTCGGTAATGTAGATTACTAGCTCAAGTGGCGCCGCGTAGTGGTCAAATGCGTGTAGGTATTTTAGCGCACATTTTTCTCTCTCTCATCACGAAAATGCTAAATTTTTTAATAATTAGAATTAATAAAAATATATATTGACAACTTAAAAAAACACTATTACGTTATTCAAAACTGCTCAAAAAAATCCATCAGTTTCTCGGCTAACCCCATGAAAGTATTTCAAAAAAAAAAGTTAATTCAAGGCTTTTATTCGCAGATGTGAGGTAAATTTATCAATTCACTCAGGTAAATTCATTTTACTTGTAGTAAATTGAGTCAAATTTTTTAACCGGAAAAAAAAAAAAACAAATTTTGGCGGTCTAAATCGAGTGATTGCGTTTGTACAGTAGCAGTGAAAAAAAATTAAATTTTGAAAAGAAAAAGAGAATGTGGTGATACAGATTGTTAGGGTTATTAATTGTTGGTTTATATCTGACTTACCTCGTCGTTGCCCTTACGTGAACGTTATCTCAGCCAGCGTTAACCTTAACGCATGAGGCAGTTACGTGTCATGAGTTTCGTTTGTCTTAACTGCTTCAACAAGAAAGTCCAGGTCAATTACTCGATAGTATCATTGTTGACCTCTGTTTCCAATCGCTTTCCCCATCGATTTATCTTTTTTCCGCTCACTTATTTAGTATATGTTGTTCACGTGAATTTTCACAAGTGCTAATAATTTACACCGACCGTCGTCCATTTATATTCCATCCTGGACATGGAACGACGATTGAAGCACCTCATTAGCTCGAAAGAAAATTCATTTGTGGTGTAAAAAAAAACTTATAAGTTCACTGATTCACTACCAGAGTGTGTATCCTGACGATTGAAGCACCTCATTAGCTCGAAAGAAAATTCATTTGTGGTGTAAAAAAAAACTTATAAGTTCACTGATTCACTACCAGAGTGTGTATCCCCAATAACGCTTTTCTTATGACACGCATTTGTCGGTAAACAACAGCTGTTTGCGCGTGTGACGTCCCATTTTGGAAGTCGACACCTACACACGCATATAAAGCACATTTTTCTTATGACACGCATTTGTCGGTAAACAACAGCTGTTTGCGCGTGTGACGTCCCATTTTGGAAGTCGACACCTACACACGCATATAAAGCACATTTATTAACATAAAACAACGATAAGAAACTAAAATAACGACCGTTGATAAGGAAGAAAGTCTCTGTAATTTCGACACCTACACACGCATATAAAGCACATTTATTAACATAAAACAACGATAAGAAACTAAAATAACGACCGTTGATAAGGAAGAAAGTCTCTGTAATACCGAAAAGTTGAAAATATTTTTACATACCCAATATCCTCAATAAGGATGCGAGTTAGACAAATTTTGTTAAGGACCTTTTTTGTAGCTAACAAAATTCTCTACAAAAATAGTCTTACGAGAAAAATTCTTATCTTTCGTAGTTTTAAAGATATTTTGATTTAAAGTAGTAAGATAATTTTTTATATACGCTTTTTTGGCTTTATAGACATGCGATATGTGGTAAAAACAAAGAAAAATAGATGAAATATCATTTAAATCAGTCTATTTGTAACTATTTGTCATAAAAAATAGTTTTTTCACATTATTGAAAAATATCTGCATCTATTAAGGATGAAAATTGCTCACAAGCTGTTTGAATAGTTGGATATTGATATTCAAATCCATACTCTAAAACTCGTTTTGGGATGACTTTTTGGCCTTCTGTCATAATCTAAAAATTTACAAATACTTAAAATTATTCAATTTTAGTGCTAAAATAAAAATAAAATAATTTTATCGGTTTACTTTAGCTCTTTCTTTGCTGAAAATAAGATTGAGAGCAAACTTCGGGACAGGAATGAATGCTGGCCTCTGCATTGCTTTAGCAAACGCCTTTGTGAATTCTTTGTTGGTCACCAACTAGAAAAAAAAAAGTTTATACCGATGAGTCAAATACCAGTCAGCATAAATTTATCATATTTTATACCTGTGGAGCAACACCATTGAGAATTCCTTTGTATTTTTCCTCCTCCATTGCCGTTAAAAACAGCTCTGTCAAATCGGTAATGTGTATCCATGGCATATACTGGTTTCCACTGCCAACAGGTCCACCTAGCCCGAAGAAAAACGGCCAGTAGAGCATTTTAATCATACCGCCTCTTCGACCCAGTACTACTCCAGATCTAATTGTCACTCTTCGGCACTGAGAACTTTCTGGAAGCTTTGCAGCCTCCTCCCAAGCATGAGCCAGCTCTGTGCAATGCAGAAAAACGAGAAAATCGTGGTTTTTATCAGAGCAAATGAATTAATCTGTGTTACCTGATAAATAATCGTATTTCTCACATTTATCGTACTCTGTATATTCCTTATCTCCTGGTTTGTAATAGGCAACTCCTGAAATTGTAGCAAAAAACTTGACATCTGAGTAGCTGACTGCTCGAACTAATGATTTTGTTGTATTTATTCGACTATTCCACACTTTTTTTCGAAAATCTTCGTCCCACCTTTTAAGTGGATCAAGTATATTCTGTCCAGCGACATTTATCACATCTGTCGTATCCTTTGGCAGACCACGTATAGATAAGTCCTCCTGGAAATTTATTTACTATGAAAAATGATTCTAAAAATATATGCTGAAACTATAAAGCACACACTCTTTTTAATCTCAGAAAAAATTTATAATTTATTTTTAACATATTAATCCGTGAAAAAAAAAGTAGGAAATATAAAATTTTTTTAAATAAAGATTTCTAAGGATGTATAGAAAGTGCAATTTCTACTGAGAGTTTCTGTACGAAAAAAATTAAATTTTTTGAATATACAATGAAAAAAATTGTATTGTAATCAAGTTCCATGCCATTTAAACTGGAAATATTAGCACAAATGAGCTAGGCGAGTGTACAGCACACCCTACATTACTTCGTATAAGGGATGTGAATTAATCAAATAAATTATTACCCATGTAAAATTATTCGGCGCTGAATTGCGGCTAATTATTGTGACTTTATTTCCCTCTTTTCTCAAAATTTCCGCCAAGTGATTACCTATCCAGCCAGAACCTCCACCTGATAATTAAACAATTATGTAATTAGGTTATATTTACAAAATAATGAAATTTTTATTGATAAATCCTCCTTGAAATGAAAAACTGCATGATTAAAAGATTTACCTATTACAACATGTCGAAACGTCATTTTCCCGTTTTTGCTTTCAGTTTTAATTTATAAAAATCTTCATAAATAAATAATCACACATTTTAGTTTTTTTATTTGTCACAGAGAGAACAAGAGTGGGGGGGCCAATGCTATAAAAGATGGCGTCCGCTCTAGAAAACTTGGAAACACAGCTGGAGTTATTTATTGAAAATGTTCGGCAAATACGGATTATCGTGAGTGATTTTCAGCCACAGGGACAAAATGTACTCAACCAAAAAATGTGAGTAAAAAAAATCGTATATTTATCCCTTATTTCACGATGTATTTACACTTTTACAAAATTCTCACACGCGCGATACCGCGCATTGACAGCGCGCACAAACCAAGGTACCTAACACTAACAGCGGGAATTTTTGAATTTTCTTACAGCCAAGGTCTTGTCAATGGACTGCAGGAAGTTGACAAACTAAAATCTCAAGTTCAAGATGTGCATGTGCCTCTGGAGGTGTTTGAGTAAGTATATAACACACTTGCATTTATCAAGGACATGTTAATATATTTTTTTTTTATTAATAGTTACATAGACCAAGGCAGAAATCCGCAACTCTACACAAAGGACTGCATTGAGAAGGCTTTGACGAAAAATGAGCAAGTCAAGGGAAAGATTGATGCGTATAGGAAATTCAAGGCCAACATGCTGGTTGAGTTGAATCGTGTATTTCCAAATGAGCTGACGAAATATCGAGCTATCCGTGGTGATGAATGAGAAAGTGTTCTTAATTAAAAAAGCAAATATTTTTTAAGTATAACTAATTAATTAATTATATGCAGTATCAATGTGTAATACGACAATTTTTTATTTATTCCAACTGTTAATTTTTTCATTGCCGTATTTTAATTTTTTTTTTCATTTGCCACATTGAAAAATTAATACAACTTTTATGCATTAAATTATAAAATTTATCGCTTCATTAGTTTCTATATTTTTTAGCATTAAAAACATTTTTTTTTTTTTCAAATTTGTACAAGTGTCGATATGAATTTCTAATTTCGTATAATCAAACACAATTATTATTTCGAAATTTTCTATCAATATATCCAAATTTCAGTAAAATTTTGAAATATATTTATTGAGTTTAAATTTAAATTGTCATAAAGTAATTTTTTTCTTTTATTCTTCACACATTTGGCAATAATCTCGGTCAGTGCTACGAGCCCCTACCATTTCTTCGCTCCCCTTCTCTTGTCTTGAGACAAGATAACACTGAGCCATGACGATATAACAAAGTATTCTCCACAGCCACAGTCCAGTAGTAACCAGGACTTCATCTACGACAGGATGTTGACTACATTCTTAGTCATAATCGCTGTGCAATGCTTCGCAGTGAAGGCTGAACAATACAGGTATGCAAAGAGAAATTTCCATTGATGTCTGTAATCAATGTCACATAAATACTTTCACTTCAGAAACTCCTTGACTTTCAGTTCTCCATGGCACTACGAATGCGTGGGCGGTCGTTGCAAAAAGGCATCAAATCCAGAATCAGTACTTTCCCCACAATCGCTCGAAGTTTGTCAGCTATTTTGCGGTGATGGCGGTGCCCTGTGGCCAAAACCAACTGGCCACTATTCTCTGGGTAATTTTGTCGTTCACTTGGATCCAGCAAAAATTTCCGTGCACGGACTAAAGTCAAAATCACGCGCTGGAGACCTCCTGCATAAAAATGTCGACGCACTGCGAGCCAATGTCAATCACCTGATGCGTGGAAATGGTGCAAAAACCGGCGGAATCTCACTTACAATCTATTTCGCCGCACTTCAGGACAATCAAAACGTCAAATTGACGCTTGAAACCAAGGAGAATTACCTGCTACAAATTTCCCAGCGTGAAGCAACGCGAATTAATGCGACAATCCGGGCGGAAACCTACTTCGGAGCTCGCAACGGCTTAGAAACACTTTCTCAACTCATTGTCTACGACGATCTACGAAATAAACTACAAATGGTGCGAGATGCCTACATAGAAGACAGTCCGGTTTATCCCTATCGCGGAATTCTCCTCGACACAAGTCGAAATTTCATCGACAAAGCCTCGATTCTTCGTACGATCGAAGCTATGGGTATGTCCAAGTTGAATACATTCCACTGGCACATCACGGACTCTCAGAGCTTCCCATACGTCAGCCGAACACTGCCCAACATGTCGAAATACGGTGCGTACACTCCGAGTCAAATTTACTCCCTCGAGGACGTGCAAGACGTCGTCAAATTCGGCCTGCAACACGGTGTCCGGGTGCTCCCGGAGTTTGATGCGCCCGCACACGTCGGCGAGGGCTGGCAGTGGGTCGGACACAACGCCACAGTCTGCTTCAAGGCTGAGCCATGGCAGAAATACTGCGTGGAGCCTCCCTGCGGTCAGTTAAACCCCACCAGCGACAAAGTTTACGATATTCTCGAAGCCATCTACAAAGATATGTTCGTGGACTTCAAACCGGATATTTTCCACATGGGCGGCGATGAAGTGAACATTAATTGTTGGAATTCGTCGTCGATTATTCGCGATTGGATGACTCGAAAAGGCTGGGACCTCTCGGAACCGAGTTTCATCAAATTGTGGGATCACTTTCAGCAGCGAGCTTATGATAAAGTCAAATTGGCCAATGGGGGGAAGGATATACCGGTGATTTTGTGGACCAGTGGGCTTACTAGTAAAGATAATCTCAAGCATCTTGATCCAAGGATGTATATTATTCAAATTTGGACGACTGGAGAGGATGAAACTGTTGATAGGTTGATAAAAAATGATTTTAAAGTCATTTTTTCCAACTACGATGCTCTCTACCTCGACTGTGGGTCAGTTTACTTCCTAATTATTAATTATTCGATCGTTAACTGTTTCTAGAATAATTTTAAAATTGTTTTTTCGCAGATTTGGAGCATGGGTAGGCGAGGGAACTAACTGGTGTGCACCCTACAAAGGTTGGCAGAAGGTCTACGAAAATTCGCCATTGAAAATAGTTAAAAATCAGGGAAATGGAGCGAAAAAACACTTAATTCTCGGTAAGTCATCGTAGATTTCGAGTGAAATACTTGATTCAAATGGAAATTGTTAATTATTCAAGGTGGAGAGGCAACTCTGTGGACGGAGCAAGTTGATTCGACGTCGGTGGACTCTCGGTTGTGGCCACGATCCGCTGCCATGGCTGAAAGACTGTGGGGAGAGCCGCAATCGTCGTGGATTCATGCAGAACAACGAATGCTTCGGCATCGAGAGCGTTTGGTGAAGCGTGGAATCCTGGCTGACAGCTTGGAGCCTCAGTGGTGTCTTCAAAATCAGGGATCTTGTTACTTGTAATTTTTGCTCAAAAAAGAAATAGTTTTAGTTTTAAATACTAATAAAAAGACTTTTTATCATTCA
>MVJL01011822.1:0-13696 GCA_002156465.1 Macrocentrus cingulum | reverse complement strand
CCCCCCCCCCCCCCCGCATTATATTTCCAACAGCCTTATGGCTGTAATATGAATTCTAGATGACACTAGAGAAAAGACATCGTCCTACGCACGCCTCAAAGGATGAAAACTTTTTGAAAAACCTAAATTTTGAATTTTACCCGAATACTGTCAACCAATCTATTTTTTATACTTCAAAATAAATTTGAATAATTATAATTAAATATGATTGTTATAATAATTTATAACAACCATATTTAATTTTAAAAAAAAATTAAGAATGACGTTTTTGTTAAAAAAAATTAAAATATGTTTAAACAGTGAGTTTTATGATGTTTGATAGAGAAAAAAATTTTGTTTTTTCATTTTTTATCAAAATGTCGACAGAGCGTATAGACACCTCTTGGAGATTTGGTCATTTTCGTCATTTTTTTTTTGGTTTTTTGCGGATAACTCGGTAAATATGGGAAATAAAGAAAAATATCATAAGATACAAATAATTAGGCATTAAAAATCCTACAAAAAATGTAGAATAAAATTTTTCAAAATTTTGCATTATTTTCGAGATATTTTGAAAAATAACAATTTCAAAAAAACCGTAGTATCTTAAAAACTGAAAGAGATACAAAAAAATTTATTCGATGTTTTTTTAAGGAAATGTGACTCCCATTAATTTCATTCCTATAACATTTTTCCCTATCTTTCATATTTACTGAGTTATCGACAAAAAATAAAAAAATCACACAATTTCCAACAGATACCTCTTCCAAAATTTTATAGAAAAAAAAAATTTTTTTGTATCTCAACTAAGCATCTAATAATAAATCCTCAAGTACATATTGAATTTTTTTCCTTGACATTTAGCATTGATAATGCGATAGACAACAAGTAATTAATATAAATAAATAAATAAATTTTTGGCATAATTTAAATTTGGCATAAAAATCGCAGATTATAAATGAATAAAACAAATCATATAATGTTAATACCAGAAATATGGCAATAGATAAATAAAATGCTCATGTATTATCAACATCTAAATTCACCTGTATATCTAACAATGATAAGAAATTAATTTAGAATACACACATCTGCTATCAAGAAATTCTCAAGCACAATGAATTTTTTTTTCTTCTCAATAGATTAAAAAGTCATACTGACCGATAATAGTCATCAAAACAATCTCAGAAAATTTTCAGGAGAAAAAAAATTAACAACCACTTTCTAAAGTCAACTTTGATTACTAATCCTGAACAAATGATTAAATTAAAATTAGCAGAAGTATTAAACAATGTTTCACATAATATTGACGATAAAAAAACGAGATTGAATAAATTCTGATCACAAAACCCCATATCTGCACATTCAATCTTATCAAAAGACAGTCTGTTGATTTGGAAGATGGTATAAAAGCACTTGGAGCACAGCAGAGACACGTCAGTAAGGTTGTGTGAACACGTCAAGGTGAGTATTGAGTCTTCGATCAGCTTCGAATACATATGAAATCACAATTTATTTATACAGATGCGAGTTTCTACTCTATTCTTGCTGGTCCTTGGACTGGCAGGAGTTTGCCTGATCAACGCTGGTCCTGTCCGACAATCGCGTGCCTTAAACTTTGAGGATGAACATCAAATACATAAAAGTGCACTCTATGAAGATTTTAAGGATTTTATATCACTCATACCTACGGACAAAGTTGAAGAAATATTTCTTGAATATTTAAAAACCGATAAAGAATTACTATTCGTTATAGATTATGTGCAGACTAAGGAATTTATGGAATTAGTAAAAGCTGTAGAAAATATACCAGATGTTATCAAGTTCTACGACTATCTGCAAGCATCCGGACTTGATGTCTACTATGTTGTAAATGCAATTCACGAATTTATCGGACTTCCTCCGTTAAAACCTGGCTCAATGTCACGGAAAATTACCGGTGGAGTTGCCGGACTTATTGCTGACATAAAGGCAGTTCTTCCTCTTGAGGATATCAAAGCGTTGTATCATGAAAAATTGGTAAGCTCTGTGGCATTTAAAAATCTCGTTGAACGTCTTCATTCACCGAAATTTCAAGAGGTAATTGATGCTCTCATTGCCAATGAGGAATTCCAAAAAATTTTAGCACACGCCAAGAGTTTTGGCATTGATGTCAAGGCAATAACGGATCTTTTAACAACATTGTTTGGTTTGGAGTTTCCTCATCACACCTCTAAGAAGTCAACTCGAACTCTCCAGGATGACCTTGAAGACTTTATCGCATTGGTACCAAAAAAAGAACTAACCCAAGTAGTGTTTGAATACTTGGAAAAGGATGCGGAAGTGAAATTTGTCATTGAATACGTTCAATCTGACGGTTTTCGTGAACTCGTGCTGGCAATGGAGAGTATTCCAGATCTAATTAATTTCTACAAATATGTTCAAGAATCGGGATTGGATATTTATTACGCTGTGAATAAGATTCATGAATTTATCGGACTGCCGCCGTTGGTACCAACCCGATCAGTCGTGAGAATCACCGGAGGAGTTGCGGGTCTTATTGCTGATGTCAAAGCCCTTCTCCCACTAGAAGAAATCAAGGCATTGTATCACAAAAAATTAGAAACGTCGCCGGAATTTAAGAAACTCATTGAACGCCTTCAGTCTCCAAAATTCCAAGAAGTATAAGAAATCAAGGCATTGTATCACAAAAAATTAGAAACGTCGCCGGAATTTAAGAAACTCATTGAACGCCTTCAGTCTCCAAAATTCCAAGAAGTACTTGATGCTCTCATTGCCAACGAGGAATTCCAAAAAATTTTGGCACACGCCAAGAGCTTTGGTATTGATGTCAAGGCGGTGACGGATCTTTTGTCAATTTGATGCTCTCATTGCCAACGAGGAATTCCAAAAAATTTTGGCACACGCCAAGAGCTTTGGTATTGATGTCAAGGCGGTGACGGATCTTTTGTCAACAATTTTTGGATTGGAGTTTCCTCATCACGCCTCTAGGAAGTCAACTCGAACTCTCCACGATGACCTTGAAGACTTTATCGCCTTGGTACCAAAAAAAGAACTAACCCATCCGGAATTTAAGAAACTCATTGAACGCCTTCAGTCTCCAAAATTCCAAGAAGTAGTTGATGCTCTCATTGCCAACGAGGAATTCCAAAAAATTTTGGCACACGCCAAGAGCTTTGGTATTGATGTCAAGGCAATAACGGATCTTTTAACAACATTGTTTGGTTTGGAGTTTCCTCATCACGCCTCTAGGAAGTCAACTCGAACTCTCCACGATGACCTTGAAGACTTTATCGCCTTGGTACCAAAAAAAGAACTAACCCAAGTAGTGTTTGAATACTTGGAAAAGGATGCGGAAGTGAAATTTGTCATTGAATACGTTCAATCTGACGGTTTTCGTGAACTCGTGCTGGCAATGGAGAGTATTCCAGATCTAATTAATTTCTACAAATATGTTCAAGAATCGGGATTGGATATTTATTACGCTGTGAATAAGATTCATGAATTTATCGGACTGCCGCCGTTGGTACCAACCCGATCAGTCGTGAGAATCACCGGAGGAGTTGCGGGTCTTATTGCTGATGTCAAAGCCCTTCTCCCACTAGAAGAAATCAAGGCATTGTATCACAAAAAATTAGAAACGTCGCCGGAATTTAAGAAACTCATTGAACGCCTTCAGTCTCCAAAATTCCAAGAAGTAGTTGATGCTCTCATTGCCAACGAGGAATTCCAAAAAATTTTAGCACACGCCAAGAGCTTTGGTATTGATGTTAAGGCAGTAACTGATCTCCTATCAACAATATTTGGTCTAGAATTTCCACACAAATATCTCGAAACATCGTCTCGAACTCTTCGCGATGACTTTGAGGATTTTCTATCGTTCGTACCAACAGAGGAGGCTTTAAAAATTTTTTTTGAATACCTAGAAAAAGATCAAGAAGTTCAATTTGTTGTGAAATACATCCAATCAGTCGAGTTTCAAAAATTAGTCAAGAACATTGAAAATATTCCAGATGTTATCGAGTTTTACAATTACTTGCAAAAATCCGGACTTGATGTTTATTACGTCGTGAATAAGCTACACGAATTTATGGGTTTGCCACCGTTAAAACCCAGCCGTACACGAGCAATCACCGGTGGTGTTGTTGGACTCATTGCGGACATTAAGGCCCTATTGCCATTGGAAGACATCAAAGCTCTGTACTACGAAAAATTAGAAACATCCCACGAATTTAAATACTTCATAGATCGACTACAATCACCGAAATTTCAAGCCGTAATCAATGATCTCATTAAAAACAATGAATTCCAACGAATTTTAACTCAAGCCGAAAAATTTGGTATTGATGTCAAAGCAATATTCGATTTTATATCTACAATTCTTGGCCTGGATATTTCTCATTTAAAATTTGTACAAACTAAATCAACTCTTCATGAAGACCTGGAAGATTTTATGGAGTTAATACCCCGAGAAAAAGTTATGACTATTTTTTTTAAATACATGGCCTCGGATCGTGAAACCATTCACACAATAGAATACATGCAGAGCAATAATTTCAAAAATTTAGTCCACTTCATCGAAGACATGCCAGACGTTATCAACTTTTACAATTATTTAGAGGAGTCTGGACTGGACATATACTCTGCCGTCAACCGGTTCCACGATATTATCGAAATTCCTCACGTACTTCCCACACCGGCGCGAGCAGTAAGAATAACCGGTGGAGTTGCAGGTCTAATTGCAAACATAAAAGCAGTACTTCCTCACGATCAAATCAAAGCTCTGTACTACAAAAAGCTCGCGACATCACCCAGCTTCAAGATCTTTATTGCGCGTCTGAGATCCGACAAATTCCAAGCGATAATCAACGCATTACTAACCAACAAGGACTTTCAACACATCATTGCAAGTGCAAAGAAAGTTGGCATTGACGTAGCTGCTCTCACAGATTTATTAACTACTATTTTTGGCATTCAATGGCCCTACGGACAATCTCGACGTCCTTCTGCAGTCACTCGGACCCTTCAAACAGACTTTGAAGACTTTGTCGAACTACTACCATTCGATGATATTGTCGCAATCAGCTTAGACTATATTCTCCATGATGCCCAAGTTCAGGAAGCCGTGAAATACCTCAAATCCGATGAATTTAGAAAGCTTATTATCAAACTACAAAATGATCCGGAAGTATATACATTTTTAGTGTACTTTGAAAAATCTGGAGCCAATATTATTCAGTTATTCAACGTTGTGAACGAACTTCTAGGACTACCACTCATTCCAGAACACTCTGTGTCTCGCTTTGGTGGCGGTGTCCACGCAATGATCGAAGATATTCGTGCTATTTTACCTAAAGCCCAAATTCACGCGCTTTACGATGAGAAAATGGAGACCTCGGAGGAATTTAAACACTTCATCCGGCAATTGAAGGATCCGGAATTTCAAAAAATTATTGACAAAATGGTTTTAAATGAGAATGTAATAGAATTGGGTCATCAAGCGTTTAAACATGGAATTAGTATCGAAAATATCGTTCAATTCTTGGGTGATTTGCTTGGTCTTCAGTTTCCAGAGTCTCCAAATTTTCCGAACATGCAATTACGAGATTTAGCTAGTGATTTAGAGAATTTTGTACAACTACTTCCATTGGAGGCAATGTTAGAGGTCACTGTCACATATCTGGCCAACGATAAGGAAGTACAGGCTATTATTGTTTACCTTCGTTCTGAGAAATTTACACGACTTATCGACACCTTACACAATATTCCCGAGTATCAGTACTTATTGAATGAATTGCGAACTGCCGGACTTGACGTCGACCTCTGGATTGATATCATTCACGAACTCATTGGGTGGACTACTATGCGTACCACGAATTCACGTGATTTCAGCTCGGAAATGAAGCCAGGCTTAGCTGGACTCATTAAATCCCTGAAAGATTTACTTCCACGCGAAGAAATTAAAGCTCTCTATCATGAAAAACTCGAAAAATCCAAGGAATTTGCCAAACTTATTAACCTTATAAGCTCGGATAAATTTCAAACACTTACCAATGTTTTGTTTACCAACAAGGACTTCCAGGATGTACTTCATGAGGCTCAAGCGCATGGTGTTAATCTTCAGATTGTCTCAGACTTATTTTTCCAAATTTTTGGCATCACCACACCCTCCGGTATCATCAATTATTACTGAAAAATGAAAAAAAAAATTTTTTTCGTTTATAGATTATATTTAAATTAGGAAATTTTTGAATTACTAAAAATTTTATACAATGTTTTTTGGTGATAATGTAAGTAAAAAAAAGTGTTTAATGCTATATGAAAGCTCATTAGATTAATTTTCTGTTTAATAAATAAAATTAATATGATAAATGTATTTTATTTACCTCCAAATTTTTTTGCATAATTCTTTCACTTTTTCCTCCTTTTTGTTTGCTTCGCTTTTTGTTTTACCTGAAACACATAATAAAATACTGTATAAGTGATTTTTTTGTGATTGTTTTTCAAATTGCAGTCAAAAGTGAGTAGAAATTTATTTATATTTAATTAAATGCGCGAGAAGAGAATTTTTTTTATCTGTATTTTTTCTTGTTACAGTTTGCTGATTGTTCTGGGGTTTATTTTGCACAACAATCTATGATACTAAATGGATTAAAATATCCAACTAATCCATAGATTCTACACTGGGTGCTGATTCATTCGCGTCTGAGTCACTCTGGCTTTCATCGTCGGTTGGATTTACGAGACGTTGTATAGCAAAAGGGGAAGAAAGGGGGTTAAAAAGTAGCCAACCGCGCGTCACGATGATAAAAGTTTACTACATGCGAGAGGGATAGTGACTCACATGGGGAATCTCAATGGATACCGTAGATCTAGCCGGGATCATCGCGTTACGTGGTGAGAAAACAAAAAAAAAGTCTTGTGCAAAGTCGATACTATATTCAATCTTTGAAAATATATTTTCATCACGAATGTCATCTATACTATAAAATCTGAAATTTATACAGCCAAGTTCTAAGTTTGTAGAAATAAAAAAAAACAAACAAACAAACAAAACCAATAAAAAAAAAAGAAAAGATGAAAGAGAAAAAGAAAAGCGTGGGTAAATTAATTTCTCACGAAGATGTTCGGGTGCTCGGGGACAGCTAAGAGGGTTCTGCACAATAGAAAGATGATGGAGGGTTGAAAGGACAGACGGCTTGCGGTGTCTGCGGCAAACAATTCCAATTAACTTGCTTGAAATTGGAATAGAACTCGCGTCCATCCAACCGGCGCCTGCTCCTCTGCATTGTGAATGCTGTGGATCCACGAGCAAAATGCCATACTCGCGCTTTTTTCACAGTGCACACCGGAAAAAACTGTGTCGAGGACGAATATCAATGGAAAGTATAAGGATTGATGAGCAAACAATCTAGTTCGATGACATTTTTATGCCAGCAAACATCAGTCTACTCCCACAGCCATCATACAAAAATTGAAATTTATTTGTCAGTCGTCAAAACTAAACTAAATAAAAAATATTCAATTGCTATACAATTTTTTATTAATAAAATCTTTAAATTTACTAAGTATATTTTTAAATAAAAAAATATTAATATTCAAAAAAATTATCATGATAAATCCTTAAACTGATGGCAATTTTCCTACGGTCCCTTTGGTGGAGATTTCATATCGAGGGAAGCAGCTGTATGTATTTATTTAATTTCCGTATTTACCCAAGAAGAAAATGTGCTATTTTGCCTGAGAGAGCGCGGCCCACTGGTATGGGCCAACTGAGAAAACCAATAGAAGGGTGAAATCGGGTACTTGGCACTTGACTTTTAATCCAATAAGCGGATTAGTCTACCTCTAGATGTCCTATACACTGGCTTTCCATCTAATTCGACGACTTTTGCCAAGGCAGAGCATATTTCTCAGAGAATTATCGAAGGGAAATGAGTGCATCATAGAGAATGATGTTGTTCAAAGCTCAGGGGGACGTGAAATCAACAAGACACAAAGCGTCCAGTCGTGAAATAAACTCGTATTATATGCAGGGGCTTATAATCATACTGAGCCGAGCAAGACAGGAGAGATTTAATAACGACATGTAAGGGCGATGGACCATATCAAGCTGCTAGACGATAAGTACACGTTAGAAGATTGGTACACACACTTCTGTGCGTCGTCAATATGCCTCGAGCTCACAGGAAAAGACTGCATTGTCTGACCGGACTTTCAACTCGGCTTTAGACTCTCTTTTTCAGTTCCCCTTTCATTCAATGAAGCTCGACAAGTATTTATAAAACAGTGACAGTGACTCAAATATCAAATTAATTATCCAGACTTCAACTAGAATTTTTAAATCAAATCATAATGACTAAATCGTGTGATTAAAGCTCAACAAGCGTATATGCAAAATTATTTTGCTGTTTTAACTCTAAATATCTTTTAAACTATTAAAAATAAAAATTTTTTTCAGGAGATCATTTTTGCAAAGAATTTTGTTATCTACAAAAAAGGTCCTTATTATAATTCATCTAACTTGCATCCTTATCAAGATATTAGTAAAATAAAATGTTGGGTATCTAAAGTTTAAAAAAATGTACATAAAAAATTATCTTGCAGTTTTAAATTAAAATATCTTTTAAACTATTAAAGATAGAAATTTTTCTTAAGAGATCTTTTTTGTAGAGAATTTTATTGCCTACAAAAAAGGTCTCTGATAAAATTTATCTACCTTGCATCGTTATTAAGATATTAGCAAGTAAAAACGTCTCAATTTTTAGACAATCTACTCTTTCGGTTATAGATGCACGAAATGAATGTTTATACCGTTTGGTTGGATCTTTAGTAAGTTTTTAACTGCAATTTATCGACTGCAGCTTAGATAAATGGGAGAGTTCTAGTTTTTAGACTCTGTACACTGGCGAGGCTCAATTTCAAAGTGAAGTTTAAATGAATTCCTGTGAAGTCTCTAGCGTTCACAACTATATAAATTAGATTGCGGCAGTGAGGAAATATTTAACTTTTAGTTAATTATAGATCGATTTCTACGTGGACGATACACCTCAGTATTTCATTAAAAAGCTCAATACTGTAACTCAAGTTTCGAACGAACAAAAATGAAGAAAAAAAAAATCAACTGACCAAACTAATTGACGAACAATGGAGAATTATCCGGTCGAAAAGTAGCGGGGAAACATGTATGCAAATAAAAAGTTTCAGTATAAAAACTCAAGTTTTTTATAACTGTATGTTCCTCCACCCAAGAAAAAGAAAGTTCAATAATTCATGCAGTCGACTAGTTGCAGCAAGCGGAAAATTGGAATGTGAAAATGAACTGCTTGAGTAATTAAGTGCGTTCGATTCTATTATATGGAATTCCAATTCGTTCGCAGAGAATATCTATAGAAACAAATACCAGAAATTGTGCCAATTGAGTCTATAAAAAAATCTATTGCTAATATGATTAAATATTTGATATTAAACCTCGTGCAAGCTAATCAACATGTTGATTAACAAAATTCCACACATCCAACAACATTTATACTTTGAAAGCCTTGAAAAAAAAAAAAAATAAAACAAAGATTTTAACAATAGCAAGCATGAGAATTATTTTATAATTTTATCATTATCCTTCAAATGTCACCTGAAGAGCCGCATAAATTATGAGAAATGGAGGAGTTTGGTGGAGTCGTAATGTGCAAGTTTGATATCATGAGTGAAGTGTGATTTCTAAAGTGAGAATAATTAAACTCTGAGAAAAAACAAAAACTTGACTGGTAATTTTTCTGGCAATTTTTTTTTTCAGATATATCCCATCCCGTTTCTCTACTCATTTACTTACCACTGAATCAAGAAGAATTTTTAATTCCCGGAAGAAATGGAGATGGATTGACCAGAAGTTCGTGTCAGTGTTAAGAAAATTAATGATGCCCACCTAAAACAGAGGGAAAAAAAAAACACAGGAATTAAACTTTTGATATTTTAAATTCTACCGAGTGTTTAAATATCGTATATACAATTCTGATATATCTATTTTAACACTTTTATCCACTATTTGACCTTTCAGTTGAGCTAAAGGTCACTTATCGAAAGAAGAATAGAATTACCGTTTTTACAAGGTGTTATATTTCTCGTGTATCTAGACTAAATCAGAAAAGGTCGCTGAAAAAAAAAAACATTAATATCTCTGGAAAATACTTGAATAATAAATATTATAATAATTTTCATGATTTATCTATAAAATCCACGATTTCCGTAACTACAGCAATGATTCAACATAGTTTGAATGTTTTAGAGTGCTATTCGTCCTTTCGTAGGACTTGTTGTCAACTTACTACATGCATTGACTATGCACACAAGTGCCTATATGTACATATACGTATTTGAAAGCTTACATGATGAGCTTAGCAGGGCGAGCGACACAGGAACGAGAAGTTTCTCTGTATAACGACGTTGAAATTCCTCCATCCCTCTCTGCTATATAACGTCGTCTGCCTCTCTCCGTGAAGGAAAAAATTTCTCAGCCGGAAATACTAGGACAGAAAAAAATTCTACTTCAGCATGTTTTCTTAGTAAATAAAAAGGGCAAATATCAAACACAAAAATAAGATAATATAAATTTTTTTCTCAAGCTCTAGCAATTTTTAAATCACATTTAAACAATAAAGAAAAAAAAGATTATTCTAATGGAAATAAAAAAATAAAAATTATCTCAGCAATTTACAATATAACACACATCTATACTAGAAGCGATAAGATAAATGGATCATTGCCGACTGGGTCGTCGAACTCGTGATTTCACCCCGAGGAAGAGTACCTTGGCAAGTATAGGATATCTCCGGATCTCTTGATCGACTTAACTTACCCTCGAGTTTCTCCTTTGACCCGCCAAATAGAATTTCTCGAATACACAATAGTAGAATTCCATAAAGGAAAAAACACAGACAGCATCATGCAGGATATATTTTTTTGTCTCACTGAGGAAAAATATAATCTATTTCTCGTTTTTTTTTTTTCCTCTTTTCTATTTGACAATCAACTATAATGACAGAGAGCAGTGAAACCCCGGAAATAGCACGGTATTTTCTAGCAAACGATAGTAGTCGTGGGGAAGAAATAGTTTCTTGCCTTGAAATCTAAAGGGATGAGACCTGTGCCAGTGATGAGAGTCACAAAGCAACCCCAGTCTACCGATAATCGTAAGGGAAACCATTAAAGACTGCTTCTGCGAACCTTATCGAGGTCACGATAACGTCGCGATGGTCCTGCCCAAGTTAAGACGCATCGTGTTCACCCGGAAATCACCTCGTCCAAGAGAGTTTCCTTCTCGTTTTAGTCTTCATCTTGAGCTCTCTAGTTTTCCGGCACTTTAACGAATAATTGTCCGTGACGTTTAATTGACAATGATTTTTTCCGACAGTGAATTCCTCTTAAAAACAAAAGAAAATATATTTTTTTAACGGATTAGTTGAAAAGGAGACATACAAGTCAAATGGATTTTTTTGCACTCACATTGTGCACGGATTGCCAACAGCAATTGCGAGTTTATGACTCGATCACATCGCGCTATACATGCCCATATAGAAACAGACCACCCCAATACGTCGGCTACGTCCGCTGCCAAAAGGGCGGAATATATTAGAGTGACCCTCATATGCAGATACAATCGCTCGACCGCAGTAAAGTGCATCTAGCTCTAAAACATCGTAGCCACTGTATTGTCGGCTTGTTACACTACTTCTCTCCACGTACGAGCATTTTACTCCCGGTTCCCACTCATATCCTTTTGTGTCACTTAGTTGGATATGGTGGCAATGCAGTCAATTGCATCCTGTGGCGTGAAATACTTGCAACGAAGAAATTAAATTAAATTCAAGTATAATATCACATCGATTTTATGAAAATTCCACAAGCCGAAATATTCAATTATTATTTAAAGACTGTCTTCTCAAAGAAATTTGCAGATAATTATTTAAATTATTTAAAAACATAAAAAAAATTCCACGCGTTAAAAGGACGTTTCACAGAGTGTGGAATGGCTGTAATTGGTTTTTTAAAACGTTTTTCCAGCTAGTCTAGTAAATCCACGTCGGAATCATGAAAATTTATTTGATGACACCATCAACTTGTTCACTCGATTTCACTCAAGATAATCAGAGTGATCCATTCGTCGGGTAGTGGAAGCGGAGCAGAGGGAGACACAGCCTGAAGCTTTGTCACAAGTAACAGGCTTGTTCTCGATAGTTCGATAAGACGGTGACGATGATAGTTCGAACACAAGGTAACCTCGGGTGAACGACGACAGTCCGGTAATTAAGACAAAGCTTCAACGATCCAAAGGCATGTGTAGCTCGACTCATCTTGCATCAGGTAATGTCTAACTTTGTACGATATATACATGTATTCCTTTTGTGAGTGTAATTATCAGTGACGCGGATTAATTTAAAGTATAATCAAAGCCCTTTACTGGTTAGAATAACGTCATCAGCGTTAATAATAGCATTTGCATGGTGGCAATATCTGCAGTTTGAAAACCACAAACCAAAGAAAATATTTCTCTCTCTCTTTATCTCTGCTAATGACACAAAGCTAATCAAGTCACGAAAACCCTTTTTCTTCCTTGCTCAATACCAGCGTCTTTCCTGATTACCTTCTCGCACTCGTTTCGCTCTCCGTGTGCGGCTATAGAGCTACTAACTTTTACACAACTCGTAGATGCATTCGCCATTCTATTTCTAACGGTAGAAACACGTGTCGGGCTAATGAATGTTGTACGTAAGGGAAGAGTATAATACAATTCCAAGTCTATTTCTCGACTGTTTAACTCGAAAAATGTTGAAAATTACATTTTATCCTAAACTGTTGCAACTTCAACGTATTTTATTGGATATAACTCGTTAACCGTTGAGTTTAAACGAAAAATTCTAGAGTTTTTTTATCTTCAGAATTTAATTTTCAAGATTTTTTGTTTCAAACCTTTTTTTTCTCAGATTAATCATTAACGAATTATTCGATTTTTAAAATCATTGTATTTTTGTTGATTCTAAATATTTCGTAGAAATAAGATTTCAAGACTGTTTTTCATTCATATCGTTAGAACAAAGCCGAATTGAAGAATAATACTCATTATAAAGTTAGAAGGTAATTAAATACTCTATAAAATGGCCACCCTATGGTTACTGTAGCTCAAGTAGTTACCGAGATATTTCGGGGAGAGACGCAATGTCTCTCCCCTCGATATCTCCGGAAATATTCGGGTGAAAGTCATTACTAATAGTCCATTTCAAAGATAATTTAGTTACCTAAAAGTTTGTTTATGCATATATATACATCTAACATCTGCATCACAAAAATTTTTCGAGTTATTCAAAAACTGCAACAAAAAAAATCATGAAAAATGGAGAAAAGTCGAGAAAACCGGGTTTTACTCTCCATTAGATATTTATTTTTTGTTTTAGAATTAAATTTAACTTTGGCCACAAATAATTGTCAACCATTATAAGCGCTTTAACGGATAATTGCGCGCGCGAGACAATAAGCGTCGTCGTAAACGCTTTTACCGAGTATATACCAACACCTATACTCTTTTGGCCTCATTTTTTCATCCAATCCCCGTTTATTCATTATCGTGAAAAGGAAGAAATCTGAACCTCACAAACAAACACACACACACACACACACACACACACACACACACACACACACACACACACACACACACACACACACA
>MVJL01011813.1:0-46655 GCA_002156465.1 Macrocentrus cingulum | reverse complement strand
AAAAAAAAAAAAAAAAAAAATCTAAAAAAAAAAAAACTTTAGGAACGAGGGGAGTTATCGAAAAATTTTATAACAAAATAATTTAAAAAATTTTTTGTATTTCAATCAGTGATTTTTTCAAATTTTAATTTTTCAACAATATCTCAAAAATAAATGAAAATATAAAAAAAAATTGTTCTACATAAATTTTAATTTTTCAACAATATCTCAAAAATAAATGAAAATATAAAAAAAAATTGTTCTACATTTTTTGTAGAAAATTTTATTATCTATTATTTAACTATTATGATATTTTTTGTTATTTTGTTTATTTATCGAGTTTTCTAAAGATTTTCACGATTCATATATCATTTAAAAATTTTCAGACGAAAAAAAAAAACTTTTAAAAAATATAAATACAATAAATTTCTTGTTTTTAAATTTTTTTTCTTTGGTATAAACAATCTTTGAATACATAAAAAAATTTATATGTCAAAAATTATCATTGAAAAATGCGATGATGCGAAAAAATTCAAATTTTCGAGTGTTAAAAATTGAAATGATTTTTAAAAATTTGAATAATTGAGAAAAATGTTGATTAAAATGCTGGTCAGCAAAGGATTGTCGCTCTGAACATGCCGTTCTAAATGATGTGTGTGCTAGAGAGAAAATGTCCCATAGGAAAATACATTATATTAACGTCCTAACTCTTCAACACGATTAGCAACTCGGCAGGCAGCGAGTCCTGCAGGGAGCTTTTGCTGCGCGAAATAGGTATATGCGCATCTCTGATGGTTATTTACTCTAAATTCGCGTGTGTGTCGGTATGAGAAGCAGAGAGCGCTGTCAAGCTAACGAGGCCGAGCGTTTCGCATGCGGAAGACGCCCGTATGGATCAACCATTTATCAATCCAACTGGGGTTGAGATCCATTAGTCAGTGTCGACGACCGCGAGGACTTAAAAACTGCTACTGTATCTCTCTGGTCGCATTACACCCCATCAAGGCTTTCGTCTCATGCTCCTCGTATATATATTCTCATCGTCACTGCTTGGACGTTATTTGATCGTGCTATGTAATTTATGATAATAGGACAAGAGGGAGCGGAAATCTTTCGTCTCTGAAGTTGTGGAAAAACAGGAATACGGGGAAAACGTTAGCATTGGGTATATATTTTATGGCTATCACGTCTTGCAAAAAATTTCTTAAGCATGAGAGAAAAGTCGACTATAAATGATACATAAAATAGTAGAATTTTCGTTGGAATTATTCCAGACGTTGGATATAGAGCAAGAAGAAAAGATAAATGCAATAACTTTTTAAGAATATTTTTGTATTTGACTTTTCTATTTTATTTATTACAATGTGACTTTACTCATGCACTCTTTATATACCCTTTGTTTATGTTTGTAATATTCTTAGTTACCTGAGTGATAATAAAGTCCCAGATATTCTGAAGACTCGCGTTTAAACATGACACAGATACGACTGTATAAACAACAGAGTCTTTTCTCCCTTGATTTTCTCTTTGTTTTTATATTATTTTTTTTTCTTATGCTTGTCTCGCGTCCCTAGTTCTGATGCGCTCAGGCAAGCAAACTTCTTACCACCATTTACCACTCGTTTTATCACGTATTTTCGCTCTTGTGCTCGCAAAATCTTTTTACGTAATTCACTCGTCGCTCAGTTGTTTGTAAATATGTGTGTGTGTGTGTGAGTATTTCAGTGATTATGTAGTGATGAAAATTTTTAGTAGGGGCTTATAAAACTCGGTTGGATAAATAACTATTTTTTGTATCATATGATGATGATGTTATAATTGAATTATAAATGGGAAAAATTTTTGATATTAGTTTAAATGTATGAATTTTTTTTTTTGATTCTAGTTATTGATGGTTGTTGTTTTTTAATTTTTCAGATACTACGAAATTGTGCGTGATGTTAGGCCAAACAAGGGAACAATATTAAAATCATCTGTGGAATATATAAAATTGTTAAAAAATGAATTATCAAGAATGAAACAAAGTGAATCTAGACACAAACAATTGGAGCATCAAAATCGTCGATTACTTTTACGAGTTCAGGAACTCGAGCTACAAGCTAAATCACATGGTCTTCCAGTTACGGACTTGAGTTGGGCCTCCACGTCAGCCAGCATGGCCAATTCCTTTTCCAGGACAAAACACGATCGGCGAAAGGTATAATTTTCTTCAACTTTTAATTGAAATTACTCAATAAAATACTCAGTTTTTTTTACGATTCCTATTTTGCGTAAATATCACGTGCACAAAACTCGGCTTATATCTTGACGACGATACGAGTTTAATAAATTTTATCAAGAACCTTTTTTGTAGCTAATAAAATTCTCTACAAAAAAGGTATCTTCAAAAAAAATTCTATCTTCAATAGTTTCTAAGATATTTATATTTTTATTCTCCACCTCTAGTTGGTATAAAAAATACTTTTATTGACAAATGACTTCATCCAGCCACGTTGCCAATCTCGGAAGTAAAAGTTGTTGATAATAAAAACACTTTAATGTTTTCTGCATTGTGATGGAAGTGTTATTTAGTATGAGATTTAGTATTGCTAATGTGAATTGCTCAATGCGAATGACATTGAATTATTGCAAACGATAAAACTTATGGATATCTTGTGTTTTCTTTCCCAAGAGTACAGTTCGATAAGTCGTCGAGTAAGCAGATCCATCAGGTAGGAGACGGAAGAAGAAAAAAATGTAGAGTGCCTTGGAGAATTGATATTTCTTCTTCGTGGGTATAGCCGCGACAGACGTTAATTCCGAACTCGGTCGTGAGTGTCCCTCTGGCGAGAAAGGCATAGTTAAAAATAATATAAACGCAACGTAAAGTTTTGTCGTCACAGTGTGTATACATAGCACGATGAAATATCTTCTCTCAGGACGATTTACCGAGAGCCTCGGCTTATTATCCCAGACAAAGTTTCTCTGCCTACCATCCGGCAATTGCATTGCAACGCGACTAGCTTCTCATTAAGCTGCAAAATTCAAAGACCGACGACGATGCCTTTTCACAAGACAACTTCTTTAAGTAGATGAGGACTCTTTAGTTATTCTCCTCTTCCGCTCGTCCCTCTAAATTGCTACCCGTAAACGAGAGACTCTCAGTAAATACCACCCTGTATACCTAAATATCTATCTGCAATGCTAATACATATATACAAATACAAATTACCAACGTCGGTTATTCATCCTTTAGTTTGTACGACTGTGGCCCGAAGTTTCTTGAATTCTCTTCGTCAAATTACAACTCGTAGTCCAATAGTACGTATACTAGTGCGAGTTGTAGTTACCTTGAATCCATCTCAACGTCATTGGAAAACGGAACTTGCTTGTTTCGAGGTAAGTTTAACCGCATTTGTCCAGGATTGGAAGACATCTAAACTTCTTGCCTCGTTCGCGTCCGAGCAAGAAAATCCTGCAAAAACTCCTGCTCACTTCCACCTATTTTATTTCAAATCGTATATTTTCTCCTTCTATTACTTGTTGTTTTTATTTTTACTTCACAACCATGAACATTTGTTATTGGATTCACATTTTCCAATCTAAACTCAAGGCTTAAATAATTATTACTTAATTTTATTTCGATCTGATCTGGCAATGTTCCATATCAAACATTTTTTATTTCTTCAAATTTTACTATTGAAAATAGAAATTTCATGTTAAATTTAATGGATATCTTAGTTATTGGACTTTTTAAAAATTTTTTACAATAAATATTCATTCATTTCTTCTTCTTCTTCTTAAAGTTGAACACGAAATAATTGAAAATTCATTCTTTTCATCTGTTTTACTGAGAATTTTGAGATTTTGCACGACATTTATCGCTGAAAACTGAAATTTTACATTAAACTTGTTGAATATTTTACTTATTTTAAGTTTTTACTTATTTTAAGTTTAAAACGTTGAAAAAGAAGTTGCTAGTGGATTTTTTCAGTTTGATCTTTCGATAATTATTGTGAAAAACGGTGATTTTGGCACGCGTTTTACTGCTGAAGACTAAAATTACATGTTGGATGTTTCAGATGCCAGAAATCGTGACAGAGGAGTCGCCAGTCCTGAGCTTGGCACAATTTGAGGATCTGATGGAGGACGACACGGGTGGTCCCGTGCACGGAGGCGATCCAATGCTGTCGTCGCCACACTTACCACCCCTGAGTCCACCAGCACCAGCTTGTCACCATCCCCTGCCGGATGAGGACACCCTCGGTAGTCTAGCGCCTACCACATCAAATTCGTCATCCGATATGGACATTGTGGCGTAGCCCAAACTCCCTGCCGGCCTTTTTTGTCTCAATCTATACGCGTGATCGATGTGCATTGATGTGTGCAAGTCAAATGCAGGCGGGGAAAAGGCCGACTTAATGTAAAAAACCAGTCCCTAGAACCTGAATAAACTCTTCAAGCACCTTCGACGCATCACATCAGGCATTATACCATTGAATTGTAAATAGTGCATTGAGGCAGAAACAGAGGAGTCACTATCGGTCACCAATTGGCTTTCAGTCTGATCGGATTTCACCAGGAATTCTACTCTTCATTATTCTCGAGGCCTTTCCATCGTCGTTTCTCTCAAATGCCGTCACTCCATGCCAACCTTGCGCAAAATACTTTGGGTGCTCAAACTATTTTTAAATATACTTTTATGCGAGACATGATTTATAAAATACGTGCTGGACGCGTGATAGATAGGCTGAGTATTGTATATTTAATTATACGCATCAATAGTTAGTCAAATATCAGTGACAATATAAAAACAAGGATCAAATTTATGTAGACAAATGAAATATAGGGGAAAATATAGATGACTAAACCATGCCAGGCGTACCTCGTGTGCTATAAAAGCCCCGTGAAACAGTGTGTCGTAGGTCTGAGATATACAGTTGGTGATAAATTCACTGTATTTCTAAAGCAGTAAATGTTATTGCGAGTGGATTTACGTTGAGCCGACGAATTTCACGGCTGAACGTTTTAGTGGGGGGTTTCACTGGATCTCTGGCGAGCTTTGACTTCTTATATAGACACTCAAAGCAACTTTAAAAGTCCTTGTGAGATTTCATTCGTTGTTATTATTTACTCAAAGTCCCTGCGACAATAAAATCATGTTGTTGTACATCAGATATATTCAGACAGCTATGATAAATACGAAAGAAACCTTTTTTTCAAACTCAATTTTTAAAATGAACTTGAAGTTGTAGTGACGTATAGATCAACTAATCGATGAAAATTTGTACATCAAGAAAAAAAAACCTCATACGTTAGTACAACCTTATTAATTAGAAATTTTTAAATTTAGTTTAAAATTCATTTTTATGATGTAAATGTTGAAAAAAAAAATTTTTTTTTTATATAAGTTTATTGTTATTTTATGAAAAAATTGTATAATTTTTGAAATTTTACAAATTTAAATGACGTAATTTGTTTTTATTACAAATGATTAAATAAGAAAATTTTTATTCTTACCAGGTGAATATATCAAGTTTTGAAACACTCGATTGTCTTGAAATTTGATGGTCATCAGTGCGCGATTTCTCCAAGCGGATATATATAATCCACACACACACGGAGTCAGTCAAATTAAATTAATAATTCATGCGCGTTTCACCAATACTATTGACTCGGGAATTGAGGCCGATTACACGTTTCAATGCTCGTCATGTCGTCGCTATCCAAACGCATGACTACTCCCTTCGCCTCTGTTCCAATTTCAAATTTTATTTTATTATATTTTTTTTTTTTTCACAATACGTGTATGGATTAGTTATTGGCCTGCATGTGCATAGTATCAATTTTATCATGGAAAAAACAAATAGCATGCCATAAATTAAAAATATGTTTTTATAGGTAAAGAAAACATACGTCCCTTTTCCTTTATATACTTTTAAATCATTGCAAGAGCTATTGTATAAACAAATAAATTTTCTGTCAATAAAAAAATATTTTTCAATGTATTTTAAAAATATCATTCTCAAGGTTTTTAGCTCAATTGCTCACATCTTTTTTAAATACGATAAAATAAAGAAGAGAAAAAAAAAAAAAGTTTATTTTTCTGTAAATAATTATTACTTGAAATAGTGTTTGTATACAGAAATGTGGTATGGCATTCTGTGTGCCATGTACATTATATGCGTAATACATGCCTGAATATGTAAGTGTGTTTGTGTGAGACTTGCGAAGGTCGAGGCAGACAGTTTATTACACGCAGACAACTGTCACAATTTTTTTTCGTTCTATTTTTTGCCTTCGTGCCGTCATACGAACTGGAAAAGTACAGTCGAGCGAAGTGTATAACAAAATAAAACAAAATATAGCGTTACACACGTGCCTTGAGTGTGAACAAAACTGAAAAATAACTCTGAGAGCCATTTTCAAAGTTTGCATAAATATTAGTTTATAGTAAATTTTTTCTTTTTTGCTGTTTAGTATAATGAATAAAAGTGAGAAATGGCGGAAAATGTTAGAAATTGAATAATTTTGTTTATTAGTATGTTGATTAGAATGAAAAATATAAGATTATTATAAATGTTAATTTTTTGTCATTAACGTGTTTCATACATCACGTTTTTGATTTATTGTTGCATCAAGAATTCATTGTTATTTTGTTGATAAATAATTATTGTTATTTCGAATACTATACTCCATGCAATATTTTTTGCCAATTAAAATCACAAACATCACCATAATTAATTGAAATATCATTTTATGAAAAAAAAAAAAGAAAAAAAAACCGAAATAATTTTGTTAAAGTTTGTTGCATTGATTTTTTTTTCCTATCCAATTATCAATAATTTTTAAAGATTTTACAGGACTTTTTTTTTATTTAATCAACACTTTTAGAAACGTATTAAATTTTTTTTTTTTTTTTTCGAATTATATCATTGAAAAAAATTATTTTATAATTTTCAAATTTTGTATAAGTGAATAAAAATTTTTTTTCTTCAAGGATTTTGATATTTCAAGTGGAATATACTTACAGAAACAATTTTAAAGCTATTATAGCACTGAAAAATATGTGATTATGTTTTATAGCAGTGTCTAAATATTTAAAGAAAACATTTACGCTTTGTGTATGACTTTTTTATGTATTTTTATGTATGCCAAACACTTTCCACTCTTTCGGCTCAACGCTATTCTTTCGTCAAGTCTCACCTCCCTTGTGACCTCTGCCCCCGGTTTCCTCGCCCTCTATACGTATATAACAACCGACAACCCGACACCGGCGTATAATGGATCGCTTCAATTTACTCGTCGACCCTCTCGAGCTCACTGACACCCGCGGCGTATCACCGTGCTGATGCCCTCTTTTCCACCTTACTCACAAAGAAAAATCGAAAAATACCGAGAGCATCTGAGAATACACTATATTTTTATTGCGTGAAAAAAAATTTATTTTTAAACACAGAAAAAAAAAAAAATCATTAAAATTAAGATTTCATATCTGTCCTGAATATTTCGATCGGTAAAAATTGAACTGTGTAAGTAAAAATTAAACCATGACCGGTACAAACTTCCGGGGAGTTTCTAGAAGTGATTTCCGGTCGGTAAAACAATTTAGCACCCTTAAAAAAAATTTTAATGAAGCCAAAAAAGGCGAATAGAAATGACGATTTACATTATATGATGGAAAAAATTGTTATTATTCAGTAAAATAAATATAATACTGTTTTTTTTTTTTTAGGGGTTTTGTGCTGTTTGTTCATTTATGCGTAGATCAGAGGAAAAAAAAAATTGTCAGAGAAACAGTTTTTTAGGTTTGTCGTGGATATTTTCGCGAAGTGAAAGGATGAGGAGAAAAAGAAAGTATGAGTGAGTGAGACGGAAGGGAAATGTGATGCAAGTCAGTAATGGAGTGTATATATCCTTTGCCAACAGACCACGCGAAAAAACATGGCTTTTGCGATCTAGATGATGTCTACGACTAGTTTTATCTTTTTACTCTTATTATTTTTTTTTCCTTCTCAAGACATGTAGGTGTGACTGAAGTAAAGTAAAACACTGCAGAATTATCAAGCATTTAACTTCAATTTTTTACCTAAAATACATCACATTTTGGCTAAAATTAAGTTCAGAAGTTGTCAAAAAAATTCGTCTCCTCTTTCTAAACACTATTTAGTCTTTTTAAAAAATTTGTCTCTATAAAATAACTTTTTTTTCTGCTTTGTAAATATTTTTTTTTTTTATACTGCCAATTATTTTGAATATTGGAGGAATATAAAAAAAAATTTTGAACGTATATTCGAGTGTTCCAAGAGGTTAGCGATTTTCAACGAGAAGCGGAAGTTCACGTCGTCAATCAAATTGGCGAAACGTTAGATTTTGCATGCTATGAGACTCTGATGATGCAGTTTTTTTTTATTATTTCCATCACTTAGGGAGATTTAAAAAATTTTTAAACTGCCAAAAAAAAAACGAGAAAAAATTGAAATAAATAAATAAATAATTTTTTTTCTATTTTATTCAATGAAATAATGAAATAATTAATATTTCGCATGATAGTTTCTGCGGCAATAAATATCCAATTTTCATCGCAATCGTGAATTACCGCAGCCAATTTGTATGACCCCGTTGAATCGTGACTTTTAGGACACCCAGTATTGGGGTATTATATCGATTGCAAAGCTGGGCGATTCGACAGATCACTTCCGCCCTATTAACCGCAGCGTCTGTGGCTTCCGGTCGTGCAACGCTCGGACTTCCGCTTCCAATCACCAAATCGACGGGTTTTTTTTCCTTCAAGTGCTCGATATATCCCTCGGATATTTTTCTACGTGAGATTTTCTCACAGTGTGAGAAACTGAAAGGGTCGCGGGGGTGAAAACGGGCGTCATCGAAACGCGTCTCCCTATATGCGAGTGTTTTTGCTGAACTATGAAGCTCGTAACGTCGAAATGATCGATGTACGACGTGATCTCAAGCTTCAAGATATCTTTCTGCAGTGTCTACGATTTTTATTTGATTTTTATCTCACTTTGATGACATTAAAAAAAAATTTTTTTCACGAGAAATTTTTTTTTACAGCCAATTGCTGGCATTATAAATACATTTAAACTGGTTAAAAGTGTGTGTTGCATGGTGGGAGATTCATTAGCAGAGTGAAAATCTTGGCGAGAGTACTGTGGCGATAGAATCGATCGATTTTATTCGTTGGTATGGCTAGAAACCACTAACGACGATTCAATCGACGTTCCACTTCGCATCTATAATGCATGTATAGGTCTATACATGCTGAGACGCGCACTTTGCTCGCTGTTGGGGTGATTTCCAATCCCCCTTCTTTCCATTGAATCTGTATTAACGCCTGTAATTGACGAGAAATTATTATTTCAACGGTTATTGACGATATCGATTCTCTACTGGCGAGACTGAGGTCAATGAAAGGTTAATACCCGGGGAAATTATTTATTTTTATAGAGATTTAATTACTGTGTCTGGAGATTTGGCTTTGAGACGGTTTTAATTAATTGTTTTATATGCGCTATATCGTCTATTTCTAATTTTATTCTGCTCATAGAACATTTCGTGACATTTTGTGCCAAAAGAGTATGGATTTTTTTTTGTTATTTTATTAATAACTCGGTAAATAATCGAAATAATGAAAAATTTTATAAAAGTTAAATTATAGGAAATTTAATTTTGTATAAAAAATTTAGAATAAATTTTTGCTGTATTTTGCTTTATTTTCGAGATATTTTGAAAAATATGAATTTAAAAAAATTGAAAATTTTTCGAAAACTGCGGAAAGTAAAAAAAAAAGTTGATTTAATATTTTTTGTAGGAAATTTGATTGTAAATTATTTTTTATTAGTTTATATACTACTACATCACCAAAAACAAAAAAAAAAAATTTTTTTATTCCAACGAAAATTGTCTAAAACTCATCTCAAATTCTTTAAGATAAATAAATAATTAATTATACTTAATATTTGTTAATTTGAAGGCTTTTAAAATATATATCCTTTTGCCATATATTATACCAGCATGATTGAAAATAATAAAAAAATAATTTTACTTTTATAAAAACGAAACAAAATTTTTTTTTTTTTTTAACGTTGATTCAGTATTTTCAAGGAATTAATAAATTTAAATAAACATAAAACGAAATAAATATTTTAATAGGAGCTTTTATTTTAGCCTCTTATTGAATTATTTAATAAGGGATTATTTTATTCACCATCAGATAGCTCGTTAATAAATAATTTTTATTTTTTCATTTTTTCACTAAAAAATATATTTCTGATAATCATACATATAAATCGACAGTAGAATAAAAAATAAAAATTTCTATCATAAAAAAATAAATATTGACATTGTGTCATACAATTTTGTTACGACAAAGTTACATGTAGAGTTTTGCAATGTGGCATGAAAATGATGTTGACATTGCACGACGCGAAATATAGTTTGTGCACGCAGAGGAATCGCATATCCCGTGTGAATATGTCGCTCGAATAGACAACTTCTACGATATACCACCATAAATATGCCACATACAAAAGCCGTAAACCCTTTTTTTCCCTTTTCTTTTAAATAATAAAAAAAAAAAAATACTAAATGAACAATTGCTATTAAGATAAAAAATTTTATTTCAACTGTTGAATTAATCAAAACAAAAAAAAAGTGAGCATATTAATATAAATGAAAAATTTACTAGTACTTAATTATAAGCAGTTAAAATTGAATGCCAACTTGAAGCTGAATTGAGCACCTCTGTGTTTGTCGCAATCTCTGAGCGCTAGGTTGAACCTGGCTCGACCAACTTAGTGCCGACATTAAAACCACGGAATGGGCTTAACGACTCGTGGCGTGTTGGTGCGGCTGTGGCTGCCTAACCAACCCTTCAGCACCCGATAGCGCACTACAGCCCTTATTTCACCCCCCCCCTGCGCAGTCATAATTTTGCTGCAAATATCACGCAGGAAAATTCAACTCATCCTTCTGATGACTTTGCAAATCGTTGAGATTTTTAATTTTTTTTTTTTTCCAGAAATTATGAGTATAGGTAATTCAAAATAAGTGAAGGAGAAAAATATATATACTGAGCATAATTTTTTTAAACAGAAGAAAATTTGTTTTTTTTCGAAAATTTAATTTTTTAAAATATATTTTATAATTATAAGTTGTAAAAAAAAAATATATTGAATTTTTTGAAAAATGTAGATTTGTTATATTTGATTGATTTTTCAAGATTTTTTGAGGGTGTAAATAGGGCATCTCTACGTGGGAGGATTATATATTTATAGGTTATTCTACCCCTAAAGGGAGTTTGAGAAAAATATCGTGAAAGAGAGTGTTTTACACTATTTATTGTATGATTATTTTTCGTCAAACTCGCGAATTCGAGGATTAAAGGATGGCCGATGGTCTTGAAAACGACGGTTGGGGGTTGTAAATTTTTTTTGGGTGTTTTTGAGGCTCTAAACTGACTGTACAAAAAAAAATCAACAGTAAGCAAGACATTTTACGATATATTACACAATTATTTTGCATGATTTTGAGGTTTAGAGGGTGACCAATGGTTTTCAAACGATTTCAAGGGGTTGCAAAGTTTTTTCAGGTGATTTTCAGACCTTAAAGTAACTCCAAAAAAAGTTTCATGGCGAGAAAAAACATTTATCAGGATATTACATATAATTATTTCGCATGAATTTGAGGTTTAGAGGGTGCCCCATGTTTTTTAAACGATGCTAGAGTGTTGTAAATTTTTTTTTTTTCGTTTTTTTCAAACTCTAAAATAATTCTTATAATAACCAATTATTACTATCAAATTTAAATAACAATAAATAATGGTAATAAAAAATCGTTGAAAAATAATTTTATGAATTAATTCTGCAGGAGCCGTAGTTTTAATATTTTTAAAGCGTTAAAAAAATGCTTTATAGAAAAAAAAAAAATGTGACCTGAGCAGTCAACATGCATACAATATTTTCGAGTATTTTCGCACAAGTTATATCCTGGATGCAATTTTATTTAGCCCAAGTGCAATGTACAGCTGATTTATTTTCCGTTTTATTCTTTGAGTATTATATAAAAATATAAGATATTTCGCTTCATATAAATTCATGAATAAATTTTCGTTCAAGAAACATTGATCGAATCTGTGTGAAAGTGGAAAGGAAGGAAGGAAGGAAGGAAGGAAGAATCTATACGCGTATATGAGGCTATACATAATATTTCGTGAGACTACAAATATTTTGACAACAATGCTCAGTCATAAATTTTGCTTCACTGCAATATTACGTGATATAATAGATATAACGCTGTGTGTCTCCTACGGCGAGCCTCTCTCTGGTGTCTCCTGCAGCACACACTGCGAGATCTACCCGCTGTGAGAAAAAGAAAACAGCTATACACATCAGGGGCTGATGAAGAGTACGCCTGCAATTTCACACCGGAAATGTCCTCATATACGTGTAAATATTTATTATAGATGATGTTTACTCGTTTCTACAGGCATTTATTTGTACGTGTCGACAAGTGCAAATATTGTCGAGCGTTTACCAAAAGAATTTTCAACTTTATCACGTATTTTGACAAACGACCCTGTGAGCAGCATATCGCGGTTTTAAGGCGGCAATTTTGGCAAGAGAAATCAGCTACATAAATACATATATACTCTATATTGTATACAACAACTTGAGATATTAATATTACTGCGAAGTAGATATATTGTCGGGCGATTTGACTTTTCCAGAAAAATCTACGCTGTGGCCCGGCATTTTTCCATAACGGAATAAAATGTGTGCTTCAATGTACATGGGCTATATAACCCTTTGATATTCTGCACAGGCACTCGCGCCCGTTTCCCTTCGTCTATACTCGTATATGGACCAAGACGTGACCGCCCATATTTCCTAACCGTCAGTGGAAAATAAGAGGTGACAGCCAAATTACTGTGACGATGAAATTTTCGTGTATAACATATTTTATAAATTCCAGAATTTTATCGCTATACTGAGGGCTCTTGTTTATGCAAATCTGCCTCAAATGTAATGTATTTTCAAAACTTTGAAGGAAAAAAAATTTTTTTTTTGTCGATAAACCAATAGTTGAGAATTTAAAAGAGGGTTGTTGATTTGTGTGGGTGTTTTATAGACCTTAAAGTAAATTTGAGGAAAATATCATCGCTGGGCAAGAGCCTTTACACTATATTTCATAATTATTTCCCATAAATTTGAGGTTTGAGAGTGTGCGATAGTCTTTTAAATGATGCCAAGGGGTTGCGGATTTTTTAGGGTGTTTTTGGGACTCTAAATTACTAGTAGAAAAAATATCATCGTGAAACAGAACATTTAACACTATATTACATAATTATTTTTCAGGATTTTGGAGTTTAAGGGATGGTCGATAGATTTTAAACAATGCCAGGGGGTTACTGATTTTTTAAAGCATTTTTGAAAGTCTAAAGTAACTGTTAAAAAAGTATGAGCGCAATGCAAAATATTTTACACTATATTTCATAATTATTTTCTATAAATTTGAGGTTTAGGGGTGTGTAATGCGTTTTTAAACCGAATTCAGGGTCATTCAAATTTAAGGGCATTAAAATTTATTTAATTTACATATCATTCGAGCGCTTAAAAAAATTATTTCATGATTGTAAAAAAATTATTCACGTGGTAAAAAATTTTTTTTCACCTCTTAATTTGATAGCTCAACAGAATTTAATAGCTTTAATAATTTTTTTTAGGCTTTTATAGATGGATATTGATTATCGATTAGCATCGATTAAATTTTTTCCATTTCCGACCGGATATTTGACTGTTCACAATGGCAAATTTGACTGGAATTGTGCATATATATATTCGAGCAAGTGTGAAAGATATCAGCTGACGCCTTTGTGTCTTTCATACCCTTTGACTGTCAATCGAGCTTAAGGTTTTTCAATTTGAATTCGGTTGGACGACGCGCCAACGGCACTTGTACTGTTCACGTATGTATAGATGACAAAGGCACTCGTCGGAGGCTATACACGACGCATAATAAGAATCGAAATGTAAAAGCCAGTTCTTGCATGTATGCGCTCGATGCTTTGAAGCTGTTTCCAATGCCACGACCCTTTTTTTTGGTTGTCTGTCGAGTGGTTTTCCTTGTTCCATGCTGCAATGAACTTTTTCAATATCTGCGTATCACGATTCATTCGCTCTCTGCTCATTATTCTTTTTTGCAATTTAGTATTTTATACCTCTCGCGATGTAGCGTCGCAATTCTCATTTTCAGGGGCTATTTTGAAAAAAAAAAAAAAAAAATCCACAAATATTGCTCTGAAGCTTCCTGCGCTTTTTATCTACTTTTTTACGATTTATACTGATATTGAAAAAGTTTCTAATCCTGTGAAAATTAAGTCACTATCATGAACTAATAGTTTCAAAAATTTCTTTATTCAATAAAAAATAAATAAACAATAAGTTGATTTAGTTGTTTTGATATTTTTTATTGAAATATTTAGTAGTAGTATCGGAAAAAGAAAATAAATATCGACAAAAAACTGAGGATTTTTTTTTTCAATTGAAATTTTCAAGATTAAATATTTCTTAAAAAATTCTTTAAAAAAATTTCAGAAGTATTATTTATTAGTTTCTATCAAAAATCGTAAAAAAGTCGATTTTTTTTTTTGGTATTTTCATGCTCTAAAAAATTAAAAAGACTTGAAAATTCGAATTTTTTCAACATCAAAAAAATCAAAAACAAATTAATCTGTTTGAAATTTTTTATTTAAACATTTACTGAAGTATTAAAAAAAAAAATGAAATACTAAATAATTATTAACTTTATGAATTTAGTTATGAAAAAATTTCCAAAACCTCAAGATCTCATTATTTTTATTTATCTGCTAAAAAAAAAAAAAAATTCAATTTTCAGTTATTTTTAAAAAATATGGTGCTTTCAATTAAAAATTAATTAAAAGATAAATAATTTATTTTCATTAGCTGTAACGTTGTTTTTTTTTTTTTTTCGATAAGTTTTGGCTCATGTCTTGGGAAGAAACAATTTAATAAGCATACTGCCAGTAAACCGCATGCAATAATTCATCTGGAGCATGGAAAGAGCCATAGGAAAAGCACCAGCATGGTATAAATCAGGATCTTGTTACGATGAAGAGCAGGTATACTATAACAACAGAGAGACACAATGTTCCCTGTGGACAATGCTAGTTTTCCAGAGGGCGACAGCCCCATGTCCTGGGTCAGATAATGCTGCGAGTTCGTATATATAGGAACATGGGGGTCACAGCACCGACCTGACACACGTGCACTCTCCTGCATGTATGTCGAGCTTGACATCGATGTTAGGGAGAAATTTTCGTCCCGTAAATTCATGATATAACGCTCGTCCTGTGACAGTTGTGGTCTGCATAAGTGAGCCACTGTATTTTCGTGCACAATCTAATGCAGACTGAGGGAAAGTCAACTAGGTAATTCTTATTTAATCAGGTGTTGCCTGTTTCACGCTTTTAATGAAAAAAAAAAAAATTACAAACATTTATTTTCAAGCATTGTATATAATGAATCTCGATGGGAAAATACTGTTTATTAATGGAAAATAATTTTTTTTTCACTAGATTTTAATGCAAGTTAAAAACAAAGGGGCAGTTGATTTTTCGAAATCATCAGACATTATTCTCCCTCAATGACAATAAGCCCCTGGCGCACGTAAGCCATAAAACCTCGAGGTTTACCCGCGAGTGCGATTGTACCTGGATCGTTAAGGTCGTTTGTTTTACTGTTATTTTTATTAGGAAGAAAAAAAAAAAGGAAAAACTAATTTCGGGAAAATTAAAGCGCTGTATAACGAAATGGTAGTATGACCTCTGGAGAGCATGAAGGACATTTTGGTAGATCAGCAGGTGGAAAAATGTCAAGTAAGAGGATAATATATTTTTTTAACTATAAAAAATACTAGTGGATTATATAAATTTTTTTTTCTACTAAATATATCTCGCATGAGTGAAAGATTATTTGATGTTATTTGTTTATAAAATGAAAATTACAATGTTTTTTCAACTTTTTTTGGATTAATTTAATCTTTATTTTGCTAGATTGTTTCTAAAATATAACAGGCTAAAATATAAATTATATAACAGGCACATGGGCGTTGGAAATTAAAAAGTTTTGCGTTTTTTAGCCGATAAATTGATAACGATGCCAGATATTGAAAAAAGTTATCTGAATCAAAATAATGAAAATTTAATTTTCTACAAAAAATATTTTAAAACGTTTTTTGAAATTTCCATTAGTTATTGAGATATTATTGATTTTTGAAAATTTCATTCTTTGAAAATTTTTAGACTGGAACAAGCGATATCATTTCTTATAATAGATAAGCATTATTTCAATTTTTTAACAACTTCCTAATATATAATGGCAAAAAAAAAAATTATTTCAAAAATCAATTTTTTTGAAAATTTTCGAAATTAATTGAAAAATTCAAAAAATTTTATAGAACATTTTTTATTTCAAATTAAATTTTTAACATTTTGTCTAGAGAAATATTTTTTGTTTTCTTGACTATTTACCGAGTTATTGCAGAAAAACCAAAAAGTCGAAAAAAACGAAAGTCGAAATTTCGACTTTTCCAGCATTTTTCTATAGTAAAACCACATTTATTTGATTAACAATTTTTCAATTAATATTTTTCATGTTTCATCAAGATGTTATTGACCGGTCACAAACTTTGCTCGCATCAGTAATCACGATCATAATTCAAGAACTTGATGTAGTTACGCACTGTGAGCTATATTAAATATATATCGATGAAGACGGTGTTATTCACCGCTGGCAAAGTCGCGAGATTACGTGCCAATGGCTCCTGTGCGCTCTGAAACTTGGCGATTAAAATTCTCCAGAGTTAGCGACGAGTTAATCGAATATTCAGGAGCACCCCGTGGAGAAGCGGCAGAGAAGAGGCATATAAAGAGGAACATGGGGGTGGAACGGGATGAAAGAAGGGCGAAATGCTCCAAGATCGACTTGGGAAAACTTATTGCTGAGGTAAACTATCTCGTCACAGCACCCTACCTACTTATACACGAACACTCCTTTCAAACTTGATTTTTATCCTTTTTATCATTTTTAAGCTATTTTAATTTCATCAATCTTTTGCTTAACTCAATATTTTTCCATTTAACTTTTGCCGGACAGACGAATAATCATATTTCACGTCAAAAAAAATAATTTTTTTCCAAAATAAAAAAGTTAAAAATTAAACAAACGATGAAATTAATTTTTTTTTTCAATAAATAAAAATACAAATCACGTTGTTAAGGCGATTATTGGATGATTGTCACGCTAGGATTGATAGAAGCTTTTTTTTTTTCAATAAATAAAAATACAAATCACGTTGTTAAGGCGATTATTGGATGATTGTCACGCTAGGATTGATAGAAGCTTTTTAGAAAAATTGAAATATACGTGTATTATGTTTTTTTTTTCCCGGGTATTATACGCAGCAAGATAAAAAGTTATCAATCGAAGAGAAAAAAACAGAGTGAGATGCATTGTGATCTCTTTGTCGACTGTGTGCGAACTGGTATTATACGCAGCAAGATAAAAAGTTATCAATCGAAGAGAAAAAAACAGAGTGAGATGCATTGTGATCTCTTTGTCGACTGTGTGCGAACAGTCGGAAACATTTCTCAGGATATTTACCCGCTTGTCTACCTCGTTACTGGAGCCCAGTGAAGCAAAGATTTTCCGAAGCTTTTCACGACTCGTATGCGGGCTCATCTCGCGCACCATATGACCCCACGACTTCCATCCGGGACACTATTGTCTTATCACTATAACAATAAATCATCGCACCCCCGAGTATAGTAAAAAAAATTGAATTTTTTAAGGAACAAAGAAATTTTATAAATCTTTATACATCATGTACGCAAGCTGTAGGCGTGCTTTCTACGATTACGATCGTATAATGTGTCAGAAATGCACCTGCCCACAATGCGTTTTTAATGGAAACTTCAAAATGAGGAAAAAAAAATCGTCAAGTTATAACTCGCTGCACTGTAACACGCACATTTATGAATGTCACGCACTTGACACACCCTCATTACCTTTGATTCTTACACTTTTTGCAATTTCACCTCGTGCTGAGCGTGTTTTAATGATTTTCTAAGAACCTTTTGAAATGTTTTACTGCTTTTAAAAAATATAGCAGACGGTGAAATATTTTTTTTTTTATTAATTAAGAACAATTTTTAATGACATTTGTCTACAAATATTAATTTAAAATTGATTAAAAAAATTAAAATATAATTTTTAAATCAATCAACAAAATTTAAAATAATTTAAAGTTAAAAGATTTTTTTTAGATTTATTTTATTATTTTTTTTTTGTATCAAAAAAAATTTTTTTTTCATTGGTAATTTCTTAAAAAATTAAAATTTCTCAATTTTTTCAATTGTTATATTATGAAAAGAAGTTATTTTAATCTAGAAATAGTAAAAAATGTTGATATTTAGTTGTTTTTTTTATTAGTTTTTATGTTTAATATTTTTTTCAAGGAATTGTAATCTTTCATTTAAAAAAATTATTTAGCGTGCAAAAAAATTAATAGTGTGACAATTTTTCTAGTTTTTTTTTTGTCTCTCTAAGGGATGAAAAGTAATTGAAAAAATAGAAATTTAAACAGAAAGATTAAGGAAAAAAAAATATTTTTAACAAACTAATAATAAAAGTGAGAAAACGTGTGGAAGAAAATAATGTTGAACTCTCCATCAAAATCATAATAGCGTCGGTCACTCGTGACTGGACCTTTCCAGCAAAAAAGAAAGTCCCAGTGAAGTTTGTTTCATAAATTTTTTTCAGCTTCGTCAAACCCCTTGACGGTCGTGGCGTCGACTTGCGTCGCTCGCAGCCGTCACGAGATCGCACGAATAATATTTGAAAAGTTTCCTGGCGTTTCTTTACATTTTCCTGTCTCGTCAGAGGTGACACTCATGCAAAAGTTGATTTTACAATTATATAAAATTGCGTTTCTGCTCGATATATTGCGACCATCTATTTTTCCAATTGAAATAAAAAGAAAAATGTAAAAAAAAAAAAATCGCTATCCAGACAATCGAGTATGGAATTTCCAAATTGCAATCAAAGTTATGAAAAAAAAAAAAAATTCTAAAATTTTATACAGAGCATTTTCTCTAAAATTAAAAACATGAAAAAGAAAAAAATTGCCACGTTCATGTGAATTCTCTTGCTAGTAAAAGTTAGCTCTACGTGGATTATATTGAACGCAACCCCATCGTTTTCAGACGTCAGCAACATCCGTTGCCCGGACACGAGAAAAAACGAGGAAAAAAAAAAATTAAATAAAAATACACACACACTATACTCCATCTCTCTATATACACTGATATTGAGTGTGGCAATATTCAAAAAAATTGCAATAGTTTGTATGCACTTTTATCATTTTTTATTTTATTTGTCAAATTTTTGATTTACAGGAAATGTTGACGAGCAATAAAAGAACAGTGTGAAAAATAATTTTTCATTTGTTCTCAACGCGATAAATGCTTTTGAACCGTTGAAAGAGGTCTATTTACTCTATCCACGTAATATCGTACGAAAAAAATTTTTTTTATATAAAAAAAAAATTATAAAAAAAAAAATAATAAATACAGATTGAATTACTTTGTTATTAACTAAATTTATTTTTTAGTTTATAAAAATATATTTAATTCAATATAAGAAACATTGATATTTAATTTTTTTCTTTTCGACATTGCCGAGGTCGGACGTAATATTGACTTGAACTACTTACCATCGACTTTTTTCGTGTTTAAAATTTTCGTATTTCTACGAGATTTAAAATTTTATATTTTTAAGTATTAAAATCGTTGAATTGACGGTTTATTAAACGTAAAATTTGATTGAATACATTTTTTTACTCTCAATTTTGTTGAAAATAATTTAAAAATTTATGTCCCATTGGTCGCAAAAATGTGCGAGGAGCTGAGGATAAGTGTCAGACGAAAACTGCTATAGTTGGTCTTGAATAATTCCTCAATTAGAGGGGAATTACGATCTGCGTCTAGACCTCAGCGACTAGCAAAAGAGAGAGAGACATCTCTCTGGAGGATTCAAACTGACTTTCTTCTGACTATTCCAGGCTATTTCATTATGCTGCAGACACTTCTTCGACATTACCCTTATATAAACCTGAAATTTTTTTTTTTTTACCCTTTACCAAGGACATTCCTGCTGACTACTCTCTGTCTTAACCTCGACATTTCTTAAAAAAGTTAATCAAACAAAATTTTCTCGTTGAAATTTTTTTTTTTTTTCATGAAATTAATTAAAAAATACCCTCAAGATTTGTCGTGGGCAAGTTGTAAAAAAAAATTTAACTAAATTGCTTGAAGGTAGAAATATTTTTTAACGAGCCATGTTTGTAGAAATATTTATAAAGTAGTAAAAACCCGAGACAAGTTGAATCGATAACGCTAATGAGTACACATGCCCGGGCTAAAGACGGATTTCCAGTGTGCCACGCGGCTCAGAGGGAATTTCGTGACATGAATGGGCTAAAAAGAATTTGTAACGACATAAGGACGAGGTCAAACACGTCAAGAGTAGAATTATGAAATGTATGAGGATAAAAACAGTCTTTTATGAGGAGAGATATGAGATATTTTTTGAAAAAATAATACTGGTTGTGTCGGATGACCTGGAGTCTTCAGTGCGCAAGTTATTTGCCAGTGAGCGTGGTGTATTGAGGGCTTATTATCCGCCTGGTTCGCCCTCGATGCATATATACACACGGGCATTCATGTACAGAGGAAGCGTTCGAGAGCGAGGCTTTCGTGTTCACGGACAATTCTCGGTCGTAGCGTCGTGACAATCCGTCGGGAAAATACGAGGCGGCGCGCGCGTTCGTGCGTTTGGCCAATTACTCGTAGATTAATAGGGCGGGCGCGCGGTCTCCGCGCGCAACGATTGCGATTGACCATAAACGCCGACTATTCGCCGCGTGTCCTATTAATTCCCTTGGCATTAGTAAGCGCGATTGAAACGCGTACCCTGCCGAGTATGTAGATGCCCGTAGTGACAGCATTAGGTACGCTCGGTAAAAATTAAAATTTCCTCCTCTTGATCGGCTGATAAATGATAAATTTGATAAATAAGATTGTTTCTACATTTTTTTCAAATTAAATTAATTTGCAATAGGATTTTTTTATTACTCCATTAAGACAAAAAAATTTTTTTATATTAAAATTATAATGTATCTCTGGAAAAACCTCAATTTTTTTTATAATTTTTTTGGTTTTTTAACGATAACTTTGTAAGCATGCGAGATAATAAAAAATATTACTGATAATAAATGATTGTAAATTAAATTTCCTACAAAAAATGTAGAAATAATTTTTTTGATATTTTGCATGGTTTTTGAGATATTTTGAAAAATGAAATTTTTTCAAAAATCAAAATATCTCGAAAACTACAGGAGATGCAAAAAAGTTTATTTAGTATTTTTTGTAGAAAATTTAATTAAAAATTATTAAATACTCTTAACATTTTTCATTATCTCGCTTATTTAATGAATTATCGTCAAAAAACGAAAAAAATCTCAAATCCGCAGAGTATACTTGTGTAAAAATTCGATAAAAAAATTTTTTTTCCTTATCTACATTATTAAACGTTCTAAAACTTATTTATATATTGAAAAAATGTTGTTTTTGATGTATTAAAAAAATAATAAAAGTGTCTGCATCATTGGAAATATATTTTGACTTCAGAAAAATATTTAGAAATGGATAAATGAAGTCAAGGGTCTGATTGTCGACAATGTGCGCGCTGTTGCAGAAGCGGCAACTTATGTAAATACATGTCCAGCGGGCGGGAAGTACATACCAGCGTCTACCCAACATCAGGAAGGATGGTGTGTAATCACGTACGCGCCAGGCGCAACTTCATCTTGTTCGCCAATATATGTATACGTAAACACACGGTACACTGTATAGAACAGAGTGGAGCTGTGTGTATATAGTTTCAGGCCATACCTTTATTGTTAATTCACAAGTGCCAACGACATAGTAGCATTGCAGGAGCAACAAAGACCCATGTAAATCTGCGATTTCACACGCGCAAAATGTATACCTTCTCCTGCTGGCACGCCTACTAAATGCTAATAACAAAAAGTCACGACTCGATACAGCACAACTGGTAATGAAACAATTTAATCAAAAATATACTTCATATATTCAATTAATTTTTCAATAAATAAAAATTAAAACTAAAAGGAAATATCACCAAAAAATTCAGATTTTTTTTACTTGCTGATATCTCAACAAGGATGCAAGTTAGATAAATTTTGTTCTTAATCTTTTTTGTAGCTTATAAAATTATCTACAAAAAAGTTCTCTTGTAAAAAATCGATAATTTTAATAGTTTCAAAGATATTTTAATTTTAAAAAGCAAGAATTTCTCTAAAGACTTTTTTTAGTTGGAAAAAGTTGGATATTTCATTAATTCGTTGAACTGTGAATATCTTGATAAGGTTGCGAGATGGGTGAATATTGCTATGAACCTTTTTTGTAGCTAATAAAATTCTCTTTAAAAAAAGTCTCTTGAGAAATATTTCTATCTTCATTACTTTTGAAGATATAATCAATTAAAACCGCAAGTGTTATATTTCCAGTCGCTGTCGAATTTCCCTCGTGTTATGTACAAATGCAACGAGTTAACAGGCAAGGGTTTTTATTTTGTACTGATTAACTAAAGTACACACCCTCCCTCGAGATATACAGTCGGAATTTTCCACGCGAAAAAATAAAATCGATGAATTAAACAACGAAAACAAATACAATTCTATCGAAATATTTTTTTCCCTTAGCAAGTTAATAAAATATCCTTTTTTTCCAACTCGTTTAATCATCAGCAATCAATGCCAGACGAGATTTACCTTTGGGGAGAGCGTCAATTACATGAAACGAGGAGTAAACTCGCATGAGGATGGATATGAACTACGTTTTGGCTGGAGGTACAGCGGCTACGTGAAAGGGATGATGGAATGACGAACCGTTGTGCTAGCGTGTGATAGGGTGAGCCAGACGATTGGGTCTCAGGGATATAGCCGTGATGGAGATGAAACATGGACTTGGCGTGAGGTGAATATTTAAAAAGGTCTGAGAAAAAAATGTCAGAAGATTTTTTGTCGATATTTTCACCCTCTCGTCTCACTTACACTGGCTCGCCGCAGCTTGGGGACCATAGATCTTTCCTGGCGACTCGTTGGGGGGCCAACACTGGGCTTTGGTAAAATTAATCGCTAGATGAAGCCTCTGCAACCTTGATAAGGTCACACAGACTTTATCATCTTTATCCTATTTTTCTGCGTCATTTTTTTCTTCAATCCACAAATCTAATCAGCGACACATTGCTGGAAAAGTGCGCAATTTTAAACGTCGATTACAATTTGAAATAAACGCTGAAAGTCCTTGTTTATTATTTACACCCACGTGTAATCACGATATATGGGATGTGTACGATCCTAGATTTGATGTTGCTGCAGAGAATCGATATACCGAGTTTGACGTGATGCCGCCTCTCCGAATCAACGCAGAGTCTGAAGAGGCTAGAGCTGAATTCCACTTGGGAAATGCAATAATTTCCTACCAGCTGATCTCATGTACCAAAGGTACTGAGTCACTTGTACCTTCAGTCTCTAGAGTTGCAATGATATTTGGAGCTTCTCTGCCGGGCTATATCGCATTCCATTCAATTTAATTGCTTATTGTAATATGATGATTAAATATCTAGATTGTATATTCAATGTTTTGATACTTCAAAGGATCTGCTTTACCTTCGTATTTCTTGTTGGAATGGAGATTTTGTATATTTGAAAGTATAGACTGAGTTCCATTAAAAAAACGGAAGTTCGGAGGATTTTTATTTTATTTAAAAGAAATAAATATTAAATAGTGAGTATTGTTCTGTATTTTTGGTCTGGACATATAATTGAATTAATTCAGTATTTATTTGGTGATGAAAAACGATCGAGTTGTGGAACACGCATGAATTTTCACTCACCGCACTTCTGGAGATGTCTACACTGGCCGAAAACCCGAGAACAACTGACAGTTTTCGTGGGGAAAGTCCGGTACACCTGGCTTTATCGATAATTGCTCTGATATCTCTGACGTGTACTGATAAGATTGCAGGCAGGTGAACAACTGACAGTTTTCGTGGGGAAAGTCCGGTACACCTGGCTTTATCGATAATTGCTCTGATATCTCTGACGTGTACTGATAAGATTGCAGGCAGGGAAAAATCAATACTGTCGTCCACGGCGCCAGTTCTTCCCGGGCTTTTGGAGAATGCGGATGTTTCAAGGCGCACAGTGAGTTGAAAATTTTTTTTTCTATCCTTGAAAGTAAATTCAAACAAACAAATATTTATTAACAGATAATACTAACAATATTTGAAATAAATTAATTTTTAACACTATTTCAACTTACTAGAAAAATTTTTATTTCGCTTATGAATGTTTTAATAGTAAACTACATTAATTCGTTGTAATTAAAAAATTTTTTCCACACAGTTTTTTCGACTTTTATTCCTACAGTAAACCGAGTTCTTATTTAATTAATTATAAAACTTATATTTCATGAGTTTTAAAGCAGTTTTTATCGTGTATAAAATGTGAAAATTTCTACAGTAAACCGAGTTCTTATTTAATTAATTATAAAACTTATATTTCATGAGTTTTAAAGCAGTTTTTATCGTGTATAAAATGTGAAAATTGTGAAAATGAGTTCCTTAAGGACTCTTGAGGATATACCATATGTAGTCTGGACGTTGGAAAACAAACGGAAAAAAATTCTTTCCCGTTTTTCTGAAAAAATTTTAGAATTGATGATTCACGAAATTTTTTGGACGACTTGATGTAATGAACATTAATCTACGGATGACATGAGCTTCAAGGGGTGAATATGCATGATGTTAGGGTCAGAAAATGTTGAAGCAACCCTCTTGATACTATTTGATACTAAAAATTAAATTATCTACTACACTGAAAGCTTATATAAGTCCGTGTCAGCGCCACCGCCCATTGAAACTCCGCTGCAGCATATCTGAAGTAATGTCAGACCAGAATTTAAATGGCCCCTTGAGCGGGAATTTAATCGAATCAATCGGATCCAATTAAATGCACACTGAAAGTTGACGGTAGATTCATAAATCGCGCTCTTTCAATGTCTGCGCTTGTTGGCTCAAAGTAAAAGTGGTGGATAGCAGCAGTTGGTTTTGCCTTGGTACTCGAGTATAAATGAAAAGGAGAACGAGAGACACGCAGTTACGGAATTGAACTTAACGCCAACGTCTAGACTTTTGCTGAGATTTTTCTGCCGGACGTGACGTCACGCCGCCCCTGAAAGCAAAGTTTCCGTGATGGGACCAAGTGTCGTTGACGTTGGAATGAAATCCAATGCGGCAGTAGAGAGACTCAGAGTTGAATTTTAACTTGAGGTAAAAAAATTGTTTTGTTATGAAAATCGTATCAAAAATTCGCGCTTTTCATCAAATCTATCCCGTTATTGCAGACGAAAGTTCAGCAATGTTTAAAAAAATGTTGATTAAAAATTTCTTTTATAATATTTACTTTGAATAAAATTGTTTTTTTAATGAATTTTCTTCAATAAACATAAAATTGTGATTCAAAAAATTAATATTTACGTCAAATAAAAAAAAATGGGCATATAGGAAATTTGGATTGAAATTTTTGAAAAATTTTTTGCATCCCTTAAAAAGAGTTTTTACTTAATTTTTTTTTTCTCTATTCAAAAAATTTTTTGTGTGGAAAAATTACTTAAATAGCATTTTGCTGTATATTATTAAAAAATTCTCAATTTAATCTCTAAAAAATACATTAGTATAAAAATCGAATAAAAAAATTCAACATGGCATTTATTACTCATAATAATTTCGTGTGACTATAAAGCCAAAGAGGCATCTTACTGTTATAAATCAAAATATCTTCTAAACTATTGAAGATAAAAATTTTTTTCAAGAAAACTTTTTTACAGGAAATTTTAATACCTACAAAAAATGTTCTAAACAAAATTTATCTAACTCGCATCCTTATCAAGATATTAGCAAGTAATACGAATAAAATAAAACAACTAAATCTTCAAAAATAATTTTTCATTAAAATGTAATTAAATTATTTAAATTAATATTTATGAAGACGTTAATGTAATTTTAAAATTTTTTACCTCTTTATTAAAAAAATAATTTTTTTTTTTTGTAAGTATAAAATAGAATGACCCTTTTAAACAGAAAAAAATTGAGAAAATACAGGTATAATTATAAAAAATTTAAAAAGTCAAAGCTGCTTTCAGAATTTTTTTCTCGTTTACAAAATCATACACAGAGCATGGTTTTCTCATCTAGTTAATATAAATGCTTGTATATATATATATATACCTATGCGTATTTTTCCTGGCAGCTTTTTTTTCTTCAGTTTGTTTTATTCTCCATCCACTTTTTTCAACCATTTTTTCTGCTAGTGCTTCCTTCCGCTCGTTGGAGCTACCGTATTGCTCAGTTTGTCATATACAAGCGGAAATGAGGATTAATATTCCTGTAATATTTTTACTATACAAAAAAAAACAATTTCTCAATATTTTCTACCGTAGAAAAAAAAAAATAATTCGATTAAAAAATTATTTAACCTCACTTTTCGAATAATAAAAAAAAATATCAATATACATCACAATGCCTCCCTTAAATCAAGGGTTTTTTACACCCCTTGTCGTTGCATGCAATCCCGACCGCTTGGAAAAAAGTAGAAAAAAAAAATCCCAGCGTTCCTTTGTGAGCGCATGATGCTTACGAACGCGACCGTGTAAAAGGGAAACGTCGGCGTGTGTGGGCAGACGGAAAGAAGTCGCATAATATTGAGCGGAGAAAAAACACCAAGGCCATGAGGCGAGAGGGCGTCAGGTAGAATAAACGAAAAAGCAGCTAGCACACACGAAGACGAGAAAATAAGTAGAATGAAGGCTGACGCGCTCTCATGAGAGAGAATGAAACACAGAGGTGGAGTGGACACAGGCGAAAATAAAACCATTTGAAACGGCCAAGCTGTGAAATAAATACTGAGACTCGCAAAGAAGGTAAAAGAACAAAGGACGCGATGCAGGGAAAACGGTGTACATGCCCGAAGGCAAAAGACAAACATTATTGTTGGTCAAGTGTAACTGGAGAAAAAAAAAAAAAACAGAAAAACAATTTTTTACCTTTCATCTCTTGAATTAACTTAACCCATCATAGAAGTTGATTTTTTTTAATAAACAAATTAAAATAATTTAAAGGTGTGCTTGGAGAAATTTTTTTTTTGAAAAATTAATGAGAAGTGCAACTGCTATGTGAATGTAAAAAATTAAAAAATAAAATGTCATTTGATTTTTGTATTCATATAAATAGCATAAATTTTCGTTAATTTTAAACAAAAAAATTGTTTTTTTATTACCATCGCGTCTTAAAAGTGAAAAAGACGTATAGAAAAAATTCTCTTGCTGTTTTAAATCATAATATCTCCAAAACTATTGAAGATAACGATATTTATTATAGAACCTTTTTTGTAGAGAATTTTATTAACTACAAAAAAGATTTTAAACAAAATTTGTCTAACTCACATGCTTATCAAGATATTCGTAGTTAAACAATTTTAAACTTTTTCCAATCAAAAGAGCTTTCATAAAAAATTCTAGCTTTTTAAAATTAAAATATCTTAAAAACTAATGTAGCTATCGATTTTTCTTAAGAAACCTTTTTTGTAGATAATTTTATCAACTACAAAAAAGGTCCTTAACAAAATTTGTCTAACTCGTATTTTTATTAAGATATCAGCAAGTAAAAAAATCTGAATTTTTTCGCAATACACCTTTTCGATTTTACATACGCGATATATTGAAGAAATTTCAACTTTTCCGCTCTAAACTGTGAGATTTATTCTTAGAGAATAAAATCCCTAAGATAAAAGAGTTTAAGATTTTTTTTTCAAACTATCTAAGCCCATTTTTAACCATATAAAAAATTAAATAGCTAATCTAACTACAAAATATCGTTCTTTTTTTCTTCTTTTTTTCTCACTACGTCAGGACTAAATATTTCTTATGAATAATTTTTTTCCTCCGCCATCACGTTTTACTCTGGTAAACTTGGCTGCAACAGCTATAAAAATTTCACGATATTTTTTATACTTTACATCCTGCTTTAGCAACATCATTCACTGCCATCTGTATATATATATATATACTGAAGAATATTTTTTACGCTCTGGTTGGAGTAAATTTAAATATAGAAGAATATGTGATGTTAATTATTCGACAAACATAAATTTTGATTATAACAATGTATACAGATGTACATGCATTTATAATTTAAAATTTTTTCGTTGCGTGCTGAAACTCTATACAGCAAAAGCTATACTGCCTTTTTCCTCGCGTGTCACGCACTTAGGGGCTGTAAAGTCAGGCAAATAAATTTTTTAACTTGCTCCCCATTTGTTTTGAACCCCCGAGTTCACTTCGTGCACGAAAAATAATTTAGTGGAAATGTATAAAAATTTTATTATCTAATGCATTCAATATGTAGGATACACTTGATTTTTCTTTTTATTTGAAAGAATTTTTGTTTTTAATTTATCGTTTATTGATTGAAGGTCAGTTGAGTGTTTGTGTTGTGATGTTTTTTATTTTCTTTTGTTCTTGTTTGCTTGAAACCTCCCTTTTTATAGGTTGTATTGTCTATACTGTGTTTTTTCGTACGCTTTTATTACCTTCATAAATCTTTGCAGCCTTTCCTTTCTCTTGTTCGCTGTACATAACCGATTCAGTTCCGATGTTCCACCGTTCTTTCATGCCACCCCCATCCTCACGTAATCTCTTGGCGTATGCTCCCCGCCAATTCATTGGCACGAAAAAAAATTTAATGTCTAATCAATATCAATAGGTATCAATCAAATGAAATATTGAGCTACAAAAATACGCAGTAAAACTTAAATTAATTTCAAAACAATCGTAATATTTCTTATTTACGCCTGTTTGCCTAGAAATTTGAGGTTCTAGGGGTGTGTGATGATCTTTAAAGCGACGCCAGGGAGTTGCTGATTTTTTTCAGAGCTTTTTAGACTCTAATACAACTATAAGAAAAATTTTATCATTCAATAAAATATTTAACACGGCATTACATCATTATTTTTCATGAATTTGGGGTTTAAAGGGTGGCTATTTTCTACCGTAGAAAAAAAAAATAATTCGATTAAAAAATTATTTAACCTCACTTTTCGAATAATAAAAAAAAAATATCAATATACATCACAATGCCTCCCTTAAATCAGGGGTTTTTTACACCCCTTGTCGTTGCATGCAATCCCGACCGCTTGGAAAAAAGTAGAAAAAAATGGGGTTTTTTACACCCCTTGTCGTTGCATGCAATCCCGACCGCTTGGAAAAAAGTAGAAAAAAAAAATCCCAGCGTTCCTTTGTGAGCGCATGATGCTTACGAACGCGACCGTGTAAAAGGGAAACGTCGGCGTGTGTGGGCAGACGGAAAGAAGTCGCATAATATTGAGCGGAGAAAAAACACCAAGGCCATGAGGCGAGAGGGCGTCAGGTAGAATAAACGAAAAAGCAGCTAGCACACACGAAGACGAGAAAATAAGTAGAATGAAGGCTGACGCGCTCTCATGAGAGAGAATGAAACACAGAGGTGGAGTGGACACAGGCGAAAATAAAACCATTTGAAACGGCCAAGCTGTGAAATAAATACTGAGACTCGCAAAGAAGGTAAAAGAACAAAGGACGCGATGCAGGGAAAACGGTGTACATGCCCGAAGGCAAAAGACAAACATTATTGTTGGTCAAGTGTAACTGGAGAAAAAAAAAAAAAACAGAAAAACAATTTTTTACCTTTCATCTCTTGAATTAACTTAACCCATCATAGAAGTTGATTTTTTTTAATAAACAAATTAAAATAATTTAAAGGTGTGCTTGGAGAAATTTTTTTTTTGAAAAATTAATGAGAAGTGCAACTGCTATGTGAATGTAAAAAATTAAAAAATAAAATGTCATTTGATTTTTGTATTCATATAAATAGCATAAATTTTCGTTAATTTTAAACAAAAAAATTGTTTTTTTATTACCATCGCGTCTTAAAAGTGAAAAAGACGTATAGAAAAAATTCTCTTGCTGTTTTAAATCATAATATCTCCAAAACTATTGAAGATAACGATATTTATTATAGAACCTTTTTTGTAGAGAATTTTATTAACTACAAAAAAGATTTTAAACAAAATTTGTCTAACTCACATGCTTATCAAGATATTCGTAGTTAAACAATTTTAAACTTTTTCCAATCAAAAGAGCTTTCATAAAAAATTCTAGCTTTTTAAAATTAAAATATCTTAAAAACTAATGTAGCTATCGATTTTTCTTAAGAAACCTTTTTTGTAGATAATTTTATCAACTACAAAAAAGGTCCTTAACAAAATTTGTCTAACTCGTATTTTTATTAAGATATCAGCAAGTAAAAAAATCTGAATTTTTTCGCAATACACCTTTTCGATTTTACATACGCGATATATTGAAGAAATTTCAACTTTTCCGCTCTAAACTGTGAGATTTATTCTTAGAGAATAAAATCCCTAAGATAAAAGAGTTTAAGATTTTTTTTTCAAACTATCTAAGCCCATTTTTAACCATATAAAAAATTAAATAGCTAATCTAACTACAAAATATCGTTCTTTTTTTCTTCTTTTTTTCTCACTACGTCAGGACTAAATATTTCTTATGAATAATTTTTTTCCTCCGCCATCACGTTTTACTCTGGTAAACTTGGCTGCAACAGCTATAAAAATTTCACGATATTTTTTATACTTTACATCCTGCTTTAGCAACATCATTCACTGCCATCTGTATATATATATATATACTGAAGAATATTTTTTACGCTCTGGTTGGAGTAAATTTAAATATAGAAGAATATGTGATGTTAATTATTCGACAAACATAAATTTTGATTATAACAATGTATACAGATGTACATGCATTTATAATTTAAAATTTTTTCGTTGCGTGCTGAAACTCTATACAGCAAAAGCTATACTGCCTTTTTCCTCGCGTGTCACGCACTTAGGGGCTGTAAAGTCAGGCAAATAAATTTTTTAACTTGCTCCCCATTTGTTTTGAACCCCCGAGTTCACTTCGTGCACGAAAAATAATTTAGTGGAAATGTATAAAAATTTTATTATCTAATGCATTCAATATGTAGGATACACTTGATTTTTCTTTTTATTTGAAAGAATTTTTGTTTTTAATTTATCGTTTATTGATTGAAGGTCAGTTGAGTGTTTGTGTTGTGATGTTTTTTATTTTCTTTTGTTCTTGTTTGCTTGAAACCTCCCTTTTTATAGGTTGTATTGTCTATACTGTGTTTTTTCGTACGCTTTTATTACCTTCATAAATCTTTGCAGCCTTTCCTTTCTCTTGTTCGCTGTACATAACCGATTCAGTTCCGATGTTCCACCGTTCTTTCATGCCACCCCCATCCTCACGTAATCTCTTGGCGTATGCTCCCCGCCAATTCATTGGCACGAAAAAAAATTTAATGTCTAATCAATATCAATAGGTATCAATCAAATGAAATATTGAGCTACAAAAATACGCAGTAAAACTTAAATTAATTTCAAAACAATCGTAATATTTCTTATTTACGCCTGTTTGCCTAGAAATTTGAGGTTCTAGGGGTGTGTGATGATCTTTAAAGCGACGCCAGGGAGTTGCTGATTTTTTTCAGAGCTTTTTAGACTCTAATACAACTATAAGAAAAATTTTATCATTCAATAAAATATTTAACACGGCATTACATCATTATTTTTCATGAATTTGGGGTTTAAAGGGTGGCCGGTGGTTTTAAAACGATTCTAGGGGGTTGCTAATTTTTTGGGGTATTTTCTGGACTCTAGAGTAACTGCAAAAAAAATATCATGGACGGGGAAAATGTTTATCACTATATTTCATAATTATTTCCCATGAATTTTAGGTTTGGGGGTGTGTGAAGGTCTTTGAAACAATGCCAGGGGGTCGCTGATTTTTTTCAGAGCTTTTTAGACTCTATTACAACTATGAGAAAAATTTTATCATTAAATAAAATATTTAACACTACATTACATCATTATTTTCCATGAATTTGGGGTTTATAGGGTGGCCGGTGGTTTTAAAACGATTCTAGGGGGTTGCTAATTTTTTGGGGTATTTTCTGGACTCTAGAGTAACTGCAAAAAAAATATCTTGGTCGGGGAAAACGTTTATCACTGTATTTCATAATTATTTCCCATGAATTTGAGGTTTTTGGGGGTGTGCGATGGTCTTCCGTTGATATCATTCCAACTGCAGATTAAAAAATAATATGTGAGGATAAAATCATGGCGTACACAAACTTATATCAGTTTACAACTTAATATAAACCCCTTTCGTGAACGTTGACGAAATTCTTTAAATTTATTACAACAAAGACAACATGGAGCTAAGGGAATTCACGCGCCGTCGGTGGCTAACTCTACCGAGAATAAAATTTTTTTTATTTATTTATTTTTTGAATTTTTCTCTCGTGAATGTGTGAAAAAAAATACAATATAAAACTCTCTGGTCATAAATCTGGTGGTGGATTTTGCCTGGCGAAAAATCCGACTCGTATGTACCAGTAAACTCTTGCGCGCTCTCCCTCTCTCTTTGCATTTCTCTTTCTCTCTCTTCATCGAAGCGTTGCTCATACTGTCAGTAGTTCTCATCTGAGTGAGCACATTTTTCCTCTATATTTCCACATGTTCTTCCGGTATTCTCTATCTCACAAAGTTCCATTTTTCTACGATAAAAATGTTTCTAATCTTTTTTTCACCTCACAAATATTTTTTACATTTTTTTTTTTTTTCATGATTAAACATATTATAAAAATTATCCACAATTAGTCACAGTGTAAAATATTATATTTTTATTATGTTAATCCGTCTGTTACGCTAAAATACAGCTGAATTATCAATATTTCTGTATTAAACGATAGATAAAAAATTTTTATTGCATAAAAAATAAATGTCAGATCGTTTATTGAGTTGAATTTTGATTAAATACATTTTAAAATTTGATTTTTAACGTGTCAATTTAACAAATTTATAAAATTAAATCTTTATATTTTGGTTTTTTTACTGTAAAATTAATTTTTAACAATTATTAGAATTTTTGTAATTGGAAAAAAAAAAATTTTTATCACAAAAAAAAGTGTTTATTCGGGACTTTTGACGACAAAAATGGATAAAAAATTGTTAGGAATTTTATTGGAGATTTTTAAGTCATTAATTTGGTTAGAGGTTGATTTTTTTTTAATTTTAGATTGATATTTGATGGTGAATTTTGAACACGAATTTTCTCTGCTTCAGTGATGCTTTCTCGTTGTTGAGCGAACCGCGTCTCTCGACGACTCCACAGGGGTTATTTTGGTATCAGGTGTCAGGCTTGGCTGTATGGCATTCAGGGCACACACCGACCGTGCTTGGCACGTGGTAAATCTACGACAATGAGAAACCACAACTGACGCCACCTTTTCCTCTCTGCCTCTCTCATATTATGGAGTTGCTTCTGGCGCTACTTCGTGTCTCTGGACCTCCGTGGTTAGACCTGGTGAAAGCTTTGACCGGCCAGAGGTTAGAGTTGGGTAGGAAAAGTTTCACCGAGTTGTGACAAACAAAAATTACTTTATGCATAATTTTTCATAAGTTAATTCTCTTTTATCTGCAAAATATTACATAAACACTACCATTTACATAAATATTTTAAAATATTTCAAACAAATGTAAACGAAAAAAATTTTTTTTTTCAGATTTAAGCCTCAATTTTCCATCAAAAAATTTTCTAAATGTACAAAATGATTTTTTTGACAACTAAAAATCAAGAATTTTTTTTTTTTTTCAACATTTAAAACCTTATTTTCAAACACTAGACTATATATATACAAAATTTGGTCAAAAAAAAGTAAATTTTCGATTTTTTCAAATTTTTTGAGCGGTTATTAAAAATAAAATTTTCAAAATTTTTATAAAAATTCAGAATCTAAGTGAAAAATACGCAAAGTTTTGTTTAAAAACATTGATATTAAGGTCACATTTGAATCGTGACTTCAATTTTCGTAACAATAAATTTTTTTATAAGGGTTGATTATATATAGTATAACATTTTATTTAATTTTTAATATTTTAAATAAATTTAATCGGATTTTCCAGGGGGGGGTAGTTGAATATTATTAAACCGTGATAAATTTTAATTACTGGTTTAATAACATTGCATGTTGACAGTAATAATTGACTTGTCCCCGATGATCGCTGATAATTATATTGCTCGAAATATATCCACCTTTGCTTTATGCATAGTCACGTAATCAACGAGAAGTCTGTTACCCGAGACGCTTTGAGCTTCTCTGATATATTCACACCGGATATATCACATATGGCAGCACGGTTAATGAGGGGTTGTGTTATCCCATTGGCGATGTCACGGCCAATCCCCCTTTTTTCCCATTAACGATGATCATCATTTTTTTAATTATTATCACATTAAATTTCTCACACATTTTACTTTAAAAAATAAACCTCAAAATTGTTTATAATACATTAATAAATCAACAAATTAATTGAACGTATTTTAAATATTTATTTCATGGATTTTAAATTTTAGACAAAAAAAAAAAAAACGAAATAAAACGAATTATGCCTTGTTCCAGGACATGGAAGGATGGATAAAAATTTTTTATTAGGTAATTTTGGAATTTTCATTGTCTCCCTGTTGATTGGTAATTTTGATAAATTTTAATTACATTTAATAGATAGTTGAAAACAATGAATGATTGACGCTGATAACAAAACACCCCAAACTGTAGCCGCACCTATACACTGGGTAGAGTACCACCTATACACTGCGACCCTTTGGGTTGAGCGAGAGTGCGTAGCAGCAGCCCCCAACGCTGGCTCTGGATTTTCCTTCGGTTTAGCGTTCAGTAGCGCTGGGCGTCTCGACGCGGCAGCACGTTCACGAGATTGCTATAGTCCCTGCGTCACTCTCCCACTCGCCCTCACCCCTTCTCCCTTGCACTCGGTGCGCGTTGGAGGGATCCGCCCACCCGGACCCACCAAACTACCCCTACGACGCCGGCATTCCGAGGCTGGGTTACGACTTGAGAGTTGACGCGCTCGACCACGATTACACTCCTGTGTATTCCAGTGTCAAATACTCGCCAATTGCTTGGATACTTCAATGGATTTATGTGCTAGTTTGCACCTGATTTATTGACCGCTCTGTGCAATTTTTATTTTTTATTTTTCGTTTACATATTTTCAAAACATTCACACACACGATATCATTATGAATTTAAAATCTGCAGCTCTTTCGGACAGTGGTGGTGGTGGTAGTGCTGGTTGCCGTGGTAGTGCTGGTGGTTGTGATGGTCTAATCAGTGCTGAATTAAGTGGCAATTTGCCTTGTGATAGAAAACACTTTAAAGGAAAACGGATTTCATGTTTTACTAAATGCGCTGCAGTTTTCCTGTTGATGTCTATTGGATTTTCCTCAGTCTCCTCGTCCAAGGGTCAGTGAAATACATTTTTTCATCTGCTTTTAATTTACTTTTTTTCCACTGATTTATTTGCTCAGACGATATCCTTTCAAACTGATTTAATTGTGCCAAAAAAAAAAAACAGTGGAATTTTTTTCTGCGGTTGAGAGGAAAAAAATTTGATGGGGGGTTTTTTTGTGTTTAAAATTCGTGGATGCACATTGAGAATTTGAAATAATTTCTTTTCATTGGATTGTCGCGAGAGATTTATATGAATTTCCGCTTCATTCAATTGGCGGAAAGTTTTTCATCCTCTCTCTTTCTCTGTGACGTCGTTTTATTCTTTGTCGACGATGTTTTTTGTTGGTGGTTTTAGACTTTTTATTTTTCTTTTCTTTGCTGCAACAAGAAAGAAGCGTACTTGCGGATTTCGTTGTGCTACTTCTTAGGATTATCCGCTCGAATTTGGTGCATTTGACTTGCCTCCACACGCGGGCTTACTATACATTGCGAAAGCCTTGGGCTTTCACTCCGCGCCACGAATTGTCCTCGGTATGTGTCAGTTGTCTTGATATGTCGCTGTGCGGCCCACTTTTGTATTCATCGCGTACTGCCTCGTATCAAAAGTGTACGACGAAGGGAGGGAAAAAAATTTAAGTGACACGCGACGTGCAAAATGTATACTATGCTGCTAGCATTTAAAGCAGATGAGTTTTCACAAAGTTATCTTGTTCACTCTTGTGCTTTAAAGTTTGCGGTGCTAATTATCGAGTTAATTGAATTTTTATCGACAATCATTTCTTTTTTTTTTTCACACTCGAATTATTTTTTTCCGAATGCTATTATCTTCTAAACAAATTAATCTAAAATATTTTTTAATACTGTAAAAAAAAGTCCATAAAAAAAATACACCTTCAGAAGAAATTTTTTTTTTTTCACCATTTTCGTGATTTTTTTTTCGTGATAACTCGATAAATAAGCAAGATAATTAAAAATATTGTAGAACTCAAATAATTGCAAATTTAATTTCTTACAAAAAATGTAAATTAAAATTTTTTGTATCTCCATTCGTTTTTGGAAGTTTTTATTTTTTAAAGTATATCGAAAAAAAAAGCAAAAAATAATGAAAAATTAAATTTTCTGAAATTTTAGTTTCATAAAATTTTTCATTATTTTGTTTTATTACCGAGTTATCAAAACAATAACAAAAAAAAAATTCATACGCCCTATTGGAATTCCAGTGATGTGATTTATAATTATTAAATTTGACAATAAATTATTTTTGCAAGAATTGATTATTTTTTTTTCAGCAAATGAAATTTATTCGTTAATTAACGTCAATTTGTGAGTGTGATGTTGTGAAATAAAACCGAAATTGACAAAATTCAATTGGAATATAATATTTCAATTCATTAAACTGCCAAAAAAAAAAAAAAATTCTCAAATAAATATAAAAAAAATTTATCAAGAAAATTTAATAAATAAATTTATGATTGATTATAACTTTTAGATGATTTTTTTTGTATTTTATGCCAGAACTATTCTTCGATGGAATTTTTTTTTTACTGAGAAAATTTTCAATCGAAAAAAAAAAAAAATTCCAATTAAAAATTTTACCCAAGAGTTTCTTGAAATTAAAATAGAAGTTTAGTGAAAGATGAGATGGAGAAAAATAATGAGTTTTGTGTGCGTATTGAGAGATAAATTATCCTTCTGGTGCAATCCGCAGTTTAATTATCCGATCGCACTCGTGGCAGGAGTGATGCATTATTTACGCCAGCCGCACTCTCAAGTGATATAAATAAGGCAAAAAATAAATTTCCTCAAGTTTTATCATCAAATGTTCGGTGTGAGATACCGCACAGACAAAGAGTTATGCCGGGAGGGTGATATGAATAAGCTTAAAGCAGCGCGCGTCAAGCGGAAGCACACACAGTGATAAGGCTCAACGTACTGTCCGACCCCGAAGGAACGTGCTGGGAAACTCTGCGACTCCATTAACTGCGAAATTGTTTTATCCCGTTGCTCGCTACCACCACCACTGGCACCACAGCTATCCCTAGAAGCAACTACTAGCTATGTCAGTAGTATTAGTCGAGATGCTGGCAGACATTTCCTGCTGTGATTCCATTTTACAACAAATTAACATTTGAATTGCACTCTTTCCCTCTATTGCGTCATGACAAATTAAATCTTCCAACTGGGCCACCATCACTTTTTCATCCCTCACTTGACTAATTTACAAACAATTTTTTTTAATTATAATTCAACAGTGAAAAAAGAAAAAATTACTCGCAATAAACGTCGGAAAAAAATAAAACCAAGCACTATCTCAAGTTAATATTTAATAATAAATTTTTAATTAACTAATTCATTCATTTTAATTAAAACAAAAGATTTTATTAATATTTTTATAGAATATTTAATCATTCTCAGTGATTTTCATTAGTTAAAAAACTTAATAATAATGTTTGAAAAATTTTTTTTGTTCGTAAAATTTGTCATTTATTAATTACTAGCATGTGCACCCCCCAATTTTGCTCGGTGGGCTGCTTATTTTGTCGAGTTTTTATGTAATTGATAGTTAAAACCGATGTCGGGATGTTGCTGATTTTTTTAAATAGTTTTTTAGACTGTCGAGTAGCTATAAAAAAAAATATTATCGTAGGGTAAAAGAGTTACAACACTATATTACATGAATATTTTCGATTGATTTTGGGTTTAGAGGGTGTGCCATGGTCTTTAAAACGAATCCAGGGGTTAAAAAATTTTTTAGCGATTTTTCACACTCTAATACATAATTATTTCGTATAAATTCGAGGTTTAGGGGGTGACTGATAGTCTTAAAAAGATGCTACGAGGTTGCTGATTTTTCCGGGTGTTTCTGGGACTTCAAACTAATTGCAAAAAAAATATCATTGTAAAACAAAACATTTAACACTATATTTCATGATTATTTTCTATAAATTTGGGTTTTAGAGGGTGTGCGATAATCTTTAAAACGACGCTAAGAGGGTGTAGATTTTTTTTAAGTGTTTTTTGGACTCCCGACTAACTGTAGGAAAAATGTAGCTAGGTAAAACATTCAATTATTATCAATTTCTTAAACAATTATACATAAAATTTCATCATCTAAAATTTCGATAAGACTTGAAAATAAAATATTCTTTAATATTTTAAATAAAAACAGAAAGCAGAATAAAATGTGATACAGCGTAGGAAAGGGAAAAAAGTAAAAAATTGCAGTGGAGTAATAAGACTGAAGATTAAAATTCAGAGAATGTTTTTGGTTTTTCACACGGGACATTTTTTTCCATGTACAAAGCTCGAGTGTGGTTCTTGCGGCAAGCATTGAGCGCGTCATGGTCAACTTGGGGACATATTTGAATGCCGACAACGTGGTGTGGAAAAAGAGTTTAAAGCGCGTCACGAAGTTGGAAAAGGGAGAAAACGTGCCTAGAGAGTCGTCTTCTACATTTCACATATCTGCAAACACACATATAGGTGGTGCAGTTGTCTATCTGTCAGGCTCATCCGACTGGAGAATCTCAAATTGACATCCAACTCATTTTTTTTCTACCTCACTATCCCATTATCATTCCTATTCATCGCTCACAATGCGTCTCATTGTCGTACATATGTCCGTATCACTCGGCGATGAATGTAGGAACGTCTTCTTCATACGTAAGCACCTATTCAGACACCTATGTGCACATATAGACTGGCAAAAAAGACTCTACATATATTCATTTATCTCTGCGTCGATAAATCTCCGCGAGATCTCTACCAACATGAATTATTCAGCAACTAATTTCACTGATATCTTCTTCGTCTAATTGATATCAAGTTGGCTCTACTTGCTATGCATTCCAATGTTGCTTTTACCGATGAAATACTCTCAGAAAATTTATTAACAGTTTGTAAAAAAAATTTAGTTAAATCCTTTTTAGCGAAAAACTTTTTTATAAAATGACAAAAAAAATTTTTTATCAACATATTATTAATTTAAAATAATTTACTAAAATAAAATTTTCAATTTTTCAATTAAAAATTGATTTATAAACAAAAAGAATGCAAACTTTTATCATTTTTTTTTTTTTACAAAAGAAACTTGAGTAAATATTAAATCGAATTTTGTTTTTTTTTTTTTTTAATAAACTACTGTATATTGGTTACAATAAAAATTTTGATTTGATTTTTATTTCATGTTCAGTAGAGTGGATGGAAATTAAATCTGCCAAGTAAATGGCAAAGTCAATATTAATTTCCCCATATCCAAATACACGAGTTTTGTTTATACGATCAACGAATTGAGGTAAATATAATTGAACTCTCCCCTAAATTTAATAAATATTGAATATTTAATTACAAACTGTATTATACGTAAATTGATAAATCTTAACATATATATATTAAATTTATCAGCTATAAACAGATTAAAGAGAAAATCTTTGTTTTTGATTTTTTTTCGTTGTTGTTTTTTTGTATTTTTTGTTGAATGCGATAAAAGCGATTGTGATAATATTTTGCCGAGTGATTAATGTTATCATTGAGGTCAAACAAGTTGACACAGTAGTTTGTACAGCGATGCTACAAACTTGTATAAACGACTCTTCAACTGTATATATTCATCGAATCACCCTACTAGCAATAAAACTGACCTACCCCGAGAATTTTACCTTGCGTGTTGTTCCATCCTGTGGCGAATGTTTGAGAAATTTTTTTTTTTACAAGAAAGAAAGGCTTAAATGTTGATAAAATTTGTGGAATATCTTTATAGGGGTATTTGAGTAGATAAATAGATTTTTTTTGTGTTCCTATGATTTTTTTTAACGATGTATTCCAAGGACCTATTGGAAAATAATATACTTTGACAAAATTATGGTCTTTACTATGTCCATACGAGCTACCAATATTGAATAACATGGCTGATTAAGTGCGAGGAGGGTCCACGAACTACGTATAACGAGCAGCTAGCACGTTCGAGTGAAGGATTCATGTTGATACTGAAAATTGCAAGCGTATTTGCACACGTGTGTGAGCATGAAAGCGCCAAGTATGCAAGTTGTATGTAAATTTCCAACTCTGCACGCTTTGGTGGCTTCGTGTGGTCAAATTCGTCTAGAGTACATTCGCCTTCTCAAGCTAAAACATCTCAAATTCTTCATTTTACAAGAATATCTCCTGATGCTTAAATCACTGTGAATATTTTTTTTTTTACTTGAAATAAAAATACTATATACTCTGCATAGTATAAAAATTTTTTTCTTGACAAAATATTGTGATGAATTTTCAATATTTTGTTGTATTTAATTACTTTTTCTTAATTTTTAAAACCTTTAAGCCGAAAATCAACAGATATCTTGTTTAAAATACAAAAATGCATGTATATAAAATTATCGTGCTGTTTTACATCGAAATATCTTTTAAACTATTAAAGATAAAGATTTTTTTTTAGAGACCTTTTTTGTAGAGAATTTTATTAGCTACAAAATTGATTATTAACAAAATTTGTCTAACTAGTATTTTTATCAAGATATTCGCAGTTAAATGATTTCCAACTTTTTCAACCCAGAGCTCAAATAAAAAACTTCTGACTTCAAAAAATCAAAATATCTTCAAAACTATCAAAGATATAAATTTTTTTTAAGAGACCTTTTTTATAGAGAATTTTAATAGCTACAAAAAAGATTTCTTATAAAATTTATCAAATTTGCACCCTTATCGAGATATTAGAGAGTAAAATTTTCTCAACCTTTCAGCAACATGCTTTTTCATTTTTACCACGTAAAAAATGAATTTTTTATGAGGTCAATATGGATACACTTGGATATATATGAAATCGTGTTTATTACGTTTAATTTTATGGTCTTTTCATCGATGACACATTACTGTGCAATTTATGAGCGAGTTAAAGTATCGTGTTGAAGTTTTATGACTTTGAAAGTATTATTATCCAGTGTGTAGATGAAGTTTTGACAGGTCCCTCGTTTTATTTCATCAACTTGCAGCTTTCAAGAAAAATAAGAATACGACATAGAGTAATGCTACTGAGGTTATTTATTGCAGTTGTGATCAATTGTTTGGGAAGAAAACTTTTCGAGTTTTAATAAAAACTTTGATGAAATTCATTGCAAACACTTTATAATACCCTACGTATTAGTGTGGAAACCAGGTTGAACATTCGTGTTTCCAACTATACTGTATATAAACTCTCCATATGTTCGTGCATCAATTATATAAAATTCATCTATAATTCATAATGAATTTGAATACAAATTATAGAGCTGTTACACCTGATATGTCGTGTATTACATGACACAGTACTACATGTAAATTTGATATAGGTCATGTACTATCGATAGTTGAATTATGCATGATGAAAATCTCAGTATTGAAACGTGTATCGTGGCTTATTTTTATTTATTTATATGGTAAATCAACGGAAATCATATTATAACACTTCATGCCCATAAAAAAAATGGTTCTTATTTGAAGAAAAAAAATTATTTTTATGCAAAAAAGTGTGTTTTTCTCTATATAACGAGTTATTAAACAGTTTTTAACATTTTTTTTTTCCACAATAAACTGTTTTTTTCAATAGATATTATTTTTCTTTTACGAGATAAGGTTGCAATAAATTTTATAAAAATAAAATTAGTTGCAATAAAAATATATAATAATAATAAAAAAATTATAATCCACTTAAAATTCACTTAAAATATGATTTTTTTTTTAGATTTATAAATTTAAAAAATTTTTAACTTCGTTGAATTTACAATTTTTAATTATTTTTTAATTAAAAAAATTATTTTCACGAATTAAATCATTTAAAAATTATATTTTTAGTCATAAATGTATTTTACTCCGTTTTTTTAAAGCTTAAAACAATTTATTTAACAAAAATTGAATTTTTGTGTTAAATAAATTGAATGTTGATTGATAATAACTTTTTTTTGATGTTTTCTGATAGATTCTAAGGGTCAAACATCTTACTTATAGAAAAGTGTAAAAAAAAAAATTTTTTTTCGTATAAAAAAACAGAATAAAAAAATCAAGTGAAGGTTTTTAAGGAAATAGCAGAGATAATTTGAAGCAGGATAGAAAATTCTGGTCAATTTGTACACGCGAGTGACAGAAGGAGCGAGGTGTTTTGTATAAAAGTGTGGAAATGTAAAATACAGGGTGCAACATTCCCGGAAACAGTGGAATTCCTCTAGTCGCGGGTGTTTGGAGGGTAGAGAGAAATGCGCGCGCGGTGATTCATTGGCAGAGGCCTCGTAAACTTCTCACTCGCGATTGGCGTCGGGAGCACTGGAATCCAATGGAACAACTGATTCGCTTTGCCGGAATGAACGTCGTGCCAAGAGCCCCAGACCCTTTTCCCCCATAACTCGCCAGATATTTCAGTCGCTATCCCGCTCACTTTCCACATCGATTTCGGATCTTCTGATGGCACCCATTCACCTCATACATATGTGTGCGCAATGGACACGACGTGTATGCGGCCGAGGGAATAAAAGACCATATAGTAGCCTGGTGATTCAGTGGAATTTGAACTGGACTGCAGTGATCCTTCGCGCGTCCGAACCTATCGGCTTTTGCCACCAAGTTTTCTCTGCTACTCTACAAGTATTTGTGCCTGATTGCACGAATTCTTGTGGCTCTGCGTGCCTCACTCTCTCTCGTCTATTTTGTGACCTCGTAAAAGTCCACTTCTCGCTCGCCTCTACTTCCTTCGCTTTGTTTGCCGATAAACTCAACTCTTTGGTGACGCCGGCTTTATTTTACCCAAGGTATATCCTTTCAAAAACCGAAAGAGAAAATGGTTTTATTTCGAAATAAATTCACTACTGATATTCTAATAGATTTTTTAATTGAAAGTAGAAAAAAAAAACTGAAATAAGTAAAAAATCTGAGTTTTTTTTTGTTTTATTGATAATAACTCGGTAAATAAATGAAATAATGAAAAATATTATAGAAGTAAAAAAATTTAATATTAAATTACCTACAAAAAATGTGATACAAATTTTTTTATATCTCTCTAAGTTTTTGAAATATTATAGGTTTTTAAAAATTTTTATCTTACTAGTTTTCGTTATGTAGTTTTTTTTTTTTTTTTTCAAATTATCGGCAAAAAATTGAAAAAATCATAAATACAGAGAATTTAAAGGGGTATATTTAAAAAATATTTTTCTTTAATATTGAAATATTGTTTATTCAACTCAACCGCATCAATACAACAAATTTATTTGTAAAAACAATAAAAATCCGTTATTCAATGACACTCGTCTATAAACTGAAAATTTTTGAATATAAATATTAAAATTTATGAAAAATTTTTCTAGAATATTTTTCACATCTTATACATAACATAAAATATTCTACGATGAGAAAAATTCCATTAATTCAAACACTTTTATCCCCCTTTCTCTCTTTTCGTGTCTACTTATAGCTATTTCTCGAATAGCACACAGAAAATCTCGTGAAATAAAATCTATGAATTTATTTTCCACTGTGAAATAAAAATGAGTAATGCTAGATGTGTATTAAAACTAAGTAGAAGGAACACGGAGCCCTACATAATATCTATATATACGAGAAAGCGCAAATCCATGTTTTCACGACATCGTGGCAGTACACAGGGGACACATGGAGAGAAGAAGTGAAGAGGGTGCGAGCACAGAAGGTGATAACCGACTCACCCTTACCTAAGAGAGGCCGCACCCATAAAAGACGACGACGATAGTCTCAAGAGAATTCGCAAAAGATGATGATCTTTCGATTTTACCTGCACTATATATGCAAAACTTGTTTTTCACATTAAAATTGTCACAAAATCCACATGTCAAACATGCAAATATACTTTTTACTATAGCCCAACATAAATTTACATCCCTTAGACAAACTACCGGGTGATAATTGCCCTTGAAAAAAATTAATTACTCATAAGAATGGTAAAAAAATTGTTTGTAACTTGGAAAAACCGGAGAAAAAGTGAAATTAAGGCGGGATTAATTCAATGGAAAAATAGTTTGTTGATGGCAGTAGTCTCTGATGGTTGACAGCGCATCAATGCGCGCTTGAACGAGCCGGAAATTCACCCTCGATAGTCTCTCGAGACAACACAGGCGGTAAAAGACGCCACTGTACAAATTTAGATGTATCCTATAGATGCACATCCCTTTAGTGTGGTATTTTTCCTTGCTCCGGAGGATTGCGAAGCTTTCTCGGTGCTACTCCCAGAGTGGAAACACTCTGTGAGAGTCTGAGAGAATGAAATTTCCCGATAGTATCGAGCAAGCTAAGAGAAAAGTGTGTATATAGTGCTCGCGCTTATCTGTGTGCTTCTATACCATGATGATAATTTGTTTTGACATGGAGTTAAGAAGAAAATCAACTCGAAAAATTCGCCTCTATTTTATGACAGAGTTTATATAAAATTAAAAAAAAAATTCGATAAATGTTTTCAAATTTTTTTACATGAATTTTTTTTTTTTTGCATTTTTTCCTGTGAATTTATTAGTCATTGCTCTATTTTTACACAATTTTTCGTTCATTTGAACACGAACTTTTAATCAGATATCATGTTTAATTACGTATAACTAAGAATTATACGAAACTAAGTGGAAAAGTCGGTGTTTGGTCAGCCTAATTTTTTCCGGCAGAATTATTCGAATGCAAATTCAAAGTTTTTAATAATAAAATTAATTATTGCTCATAAAAAAAAGGAATATCCAACTATAATTAGTGATTCAATTATTATTCCATTATAATTTTTAATTAGTTTGTTTTTAACTTTATGTGTAATTTTATACTCGACAAATATTTACTATTTCATTACTACTGTTTTTACTTATTGGAAAATGAGTGACTTTTTTATTAAATATTGTATTTAATTAAGTAGATTGATGAATACACAAAATGTAATCAACCAAAATTTTTTTTTTCGTCAGAATAATTCAAATATATAGTAAAATAAAACGGTATGTTAGTACCACAATTAATAATTAATTAAATAAGGCAATAATCAACTGACTAATCAGTTTTTTATTGATTAATTGTAAAATTTAATTAATTATTTTAAGTTAAGTAGAAAAACCGGATTTAGGTCAGACAATGGAAGTAAAAAATTTTTTATTAAATTCAATATAGTCTGAAAAAACATATAATTGGCTAAAAACATGATTTTTATGAAATATAATATTTATAATTAACTATATTAATTAATAAACAAAATATCTATAAAATTTTAAGGAGAAAAACCGGTTTTTAGTCTGGCAAGTATTTTTTTCATGTAAGTGAGTCTACTACAGTATGAAAATTAGTAATTATTAATTCAAAAAAGTTATAAACACTTTGTTAATTTATTAATATTTTATTAATAATTTTTTTGGATTAAATAATTTGAAATTATATTCAATCTGTTGAGAAAAGCTGATGTAGTGCTTGGAATTTTGCAATCACAGCGCTATACAGTTTATAATGATAAACATAATTCACTGTCAAAGGACATCTTCCTCGAAATTCCATGTTGCGAATGAGAGAGGGTGGAAAGGAGCGACAAAGCAGATGGCGGCAATGTCTGAGACATTATTCAGTGGAACGTGTAAAAGAGGCGCGAACAGAACAACCATAACTTGGTTTGTGTAACGGTATCCTGCCAGGCGTAAACCCTTTCCACTGGGTACAACCGCGCACTACTACCACGAGTACCATCACGGTGGGCACAGCGCTGGCGCCGATGTGAAGGCCCATAATTTTAACCCGAGGCCGCGACCTAGTCGACGGCGTCGAGACTCTCGCACCCCATACACTATGCAGTACTTTCAACTAACTAAGTCAATAATGTGAACCACCGTGCGGTATGTGCTTTGTGGCCTCTTACTCAGCCCACCCAATACTCACGACTATGCACCAAATTTTGCGGATCCGTTGCACGACAATATACGCTCCAGATCGGAGAGAAAAAAATTTTATAAATGAATTTTCTTAATTTTATTTTCCCGATAATCGGAAAAAAAAAAAAAAAAAAAAAAAAAAAGT
>MVJL01011803.1:0-17797 GCA_002156465.1 Macrocentrus cingulum | reverse complement strand
TGTGGGCATTCAGTTTTTATCAGTTCGTCAAGGCAATACCTGCAGAAGGGAAACATTAATATTCCGTGCGCTCGTACGGGAAGTAGCGGATGAAATAGATTTCTCGGAGGCAGCACACGACATTTTATCAATCTGTTGACACGGGATATGTCGTTATTTGGGCATAATTCACTGCAGCGATCGTCAATATAAAGTTTTGGATGTCCTATATGGAAAGTTCCCATTTTCAACACCCACGGATATAGTGAGCAGACATCAGCATACCGTATCTGATCGTTAGAAGCATCTGCATCATGATGGGAAACAATATTACCGGTCCGCCCACCAAAAAATGCATCTCTAGGATAAAGGGGCAACATAACCTGTAATTTCGAACTGTTTGAAAACTTGCGAAGATCTGAATTTGACTCATTATCTAATTTAAAGTCACACTCCCATTTTTATATTGCAATATATCCGAGATTACGCAGAGTTGTAGTAGTGGCTACAGTTCTGTGATACCAAGTCTCTAACGTGTCATCGTGTTTTATTCCTATCGGGTCATTACGCTTAAACTTGAAACACCGGACACACTCGTGCCAATAACAAACAGCCATAAAACTGATATGCATAACAATGTCCGTTTCCATCTTTTCGAAAACCATCCAAACGTATATTTTGCGCTGCTCGAAATTCTCTACCATTCAACGCGTGTCTTATTCCAATTTGTTCATAATTTTCTTACCAAGTTTACCATTCAAGAGCAACTCTAGACTGAGTTTCACTCAGACGATAGCCATTACTAGGTAGAATCCCGATCTGATTGTCTTTCAAATGATGACGCTGAAATATTTTCATTCACGTTAAAGCTATCGTAACTGTGACGATATCTCTCGTCACTGGTTTAATTAAACATAGAAAAATTAAGTATTTAAAAGAAAATTATTTTATTCAATAAAATAAGACACCGGACGTCACACAGAATTGAGCAAACAGGTCTACGGTTACACTAACCAACGGATATCAACCAGCATTTCACAATTGCAAACAAAAAATTGCAACTTGCAAGTCGTCAGTTTTAAAATCGTGGGATGATGTCAACTCCCACTGTAAAAAAAAGGAAGCCGTTGGTAAGGGCATAAGTAGACCTGCCTGCAAAAATGGAGGCACTTTTTTCCGGACTCGAGCAAGAATAGTGTAAGAAATTGTAATTAAAAAAGGAAGCCGTTGGTAAGGGCATAAGTAGACCTGCCTGCAAAAATGGAGGCACTTTTTTCCGGACTCGAGCAAGAATAGTGTAAGAAATTGTAATCGATTTAAAGTGTTAGAGTGTATGGTTGCGGATTAAATAAATAAATAGTGTTCTCCAAGTGGAGTGCTTACACAAATTATTGGACCTAAAGTGAATCCCTCGAAACAAGAACCCTGGTGTCGATCCTGGCTTGAATTTGGACATCACGTCATCACCTAGGACATAGCTGTGACAAGTCGATAGAGAGGAAGAGCAAGGTAAGACCCCTAATCCCTGGTGTCGATCCTGGCTTGAATTTGGACATCACGTCATCACCTAGGACATAGCTGTGACAAGTCGATAGAGAGGAAGAGCAAGGTAAGACCCCTAAGGGATAATTTTACCGACGACTCGATATCCCGGGAGTCCATAGACCTCCCAAAAATCGAGGTAGAAAAAAAAATGAAGAGCAAGGTAAGACCCCTAAGGGATAATTTTACCGACGACTCGATATCCCGGGAGTCCATAGACCTCCCAAAAATCGAGGTAGAAAAAAAAAAACATTACGTGCCTGTAATCACTGAGTCAGCTCGTAACAGTAACACATTCTGAAAAAGACACACGTCGCCCGTCTGTATAATTAATTAAAAAAAAACATTACGTGCCTGTAATCACTGAGTCAGCTCGTAACAGTAACACATTCTGAAAAAGACACACGTCGCCCGTCTGTATAATTAATGCACGAAATCTACTACAAGCTCTTCGTAATATTGTAATTGAAAAAGACACACGTCGCCCGTCTGTATAATTAATGCACGAAATCTACTACAAGCTCTTCGTAATATTGTAACATCCAAATGACAATGAAATACAAGTTCTTTTTCAAAATCAAATACATAGTTTTCTCTCACACGATCATTATACCACTCATTAAATTCCTGGATTTTTTTTTTTCATTCCTAAACATTGTTTCCGGACTATAATATTTTTTTAGAGGCATAGGGCCGACATAATTTTGATGAGCTGTACTGAAAAAATGTGTAAAATAACCTTTTGCCAGGCCAGCGAGTCCAAATGAGGACAGTGCTGACAAAGGCATATTTAAATAGTTGAAACTATCTATAAATCATATGTCAATATATTCTATCAGAGTAATATTTGTACCATTAATGATCGTACTGACTTTGGACAATTATCGGCGAACAACCTCTCGCTAAATAAATCGCGCATCGAAACATTTTGCATTGTGGGCGATACATACAAGTTTGGTATACCCGACGCTAATGTCTTCTAAATAAGAAACAAATTGTTCTACACAGTTTTCACCATAAGATATACTCTCTCTTATTTCGCAGCATTTTCATCGCAACAAAGCTCACACTTTTTGGGCAATGCACGAATTTGGTTGGTGGATATTTACATTCGGCGCGCGTGCCATGGTTTCTTCTTGACGGGTCTCGAAATCATAGTAAACAAACGCGTTGCATTTATTCTCAGACTTTTTCTTTCTGCCAATAGGTGTCATAAAGCACTGGTGATTTTGTTCACGTGTCCTATTACACACTGTACACCGAGCAACGCCAGACTCATGTTTTTCATATTGTAGGCGCTGGAATTCTCTTCGACATTTCAAACAATATTGCACATTGCGACATACTGTCATTGCTTTAGGACCGTATGAGTGCGGTTTCAGATGATTATTGTAACAATTACCACCGAAAAACAAACGATTGCAATCTTTACAAAGTTTAAGCAGAATAAAATCTTGCTAACATGCTGGCGATGCAAAGCATTGGATGCAGACGTCCGCGCATCTATAAGTTCCTTTATATTTAAATTTTTTCCGACACGGTTCACAATATTTTTTAGCACCATAGAATGCCAGTAGACTTCTAATTACACTGTAGTGGTTTTTTGAGGATGTAAAAGTATGCGGAGTATACAATAAGTTGTATTGAAGCCTGCCATAGTAACGTCAGCCGTACCGTCGTAATAAACACGATGATCTCCCCCATTTGGTGAAAGAGTGTAAACTATAATTGCCTTCCCCTGACGCGCAAAAAATTGTTGAAACTTTACTATTTTTTCATATCCGCATCCAATATCAGGAACAGTAACCTGAGCACTTATCACTAAAGCCTCGGCTACTTCTCGATGGGCTGGACGTCGCCAATCACGAAACCGTTTCCACTTGTCGATGAACTCCCCAGTTGTCGCCTGTACTTGTTGTTTTTTAGCAAATGCATCTGCTACAATAAGAGCACGGGGCGGACACAGATTATCGTTCGGATTTTTAATTTTCAACACACCCGGTACTGATAATACACCATTGTAAGTATACCCTTGGCCCACTGGTTCTTGAGCATCGTGTAATTCCATCCAAGAAGTGTCACTCACTGCGAAACCTCCCGCACTTTGCGCTAATTCACTGATGAGATTCCACAAATCATCAAACTGATACCCATCGATAGCCCGTAGTCGTTGCCATGCGCTTGGTACTGCTAGTCCCACAAATCCAAAAGACATACAGAATCGGTTGGCACCGTCTCGTTAACTGATACCCATCGATAGCCCGTAGTCGTTGCCATGCGCTTGGTACTGCTAGTCCCACAAATCCAAAAGACATACAGAATCGGTTGGCACCGTCTCGTTCGACTTCAACGATTCGATTGTAGATTTGTCGAAACGCATGCTGGAGGCAGGTAATTGGATTGGCTTGTAGTCGACATGGAGTGATTCTGTACTCCATAGCGTAAGTGTCAAGAGCAAATCTTCGAAGATGACGCATACTCAATCGTATATCCCGCAGTGGTGATATGTCGTCTGGTTTGGAGTGATTCTGTACTCCATAGCGTAAGTGTCAAGAGCAAATCTTCGAAGATGACGCATACTCAATCGTATATCCCGCAGTGGTGATATGTCGTCTGGTACGTCGGGGTCATCAGCGCCTCCGATTTGATTGATGACACCTTTCAAATAAAATTGGAAATTTTGATCATCAACGTAGTGTGTAAAAAAATTTCGAGCTTACCGTTTTCGCGTTCAATAATTCCCATGAGGTCATCAAGGACCGCATGATTATCGTACTCTTGGCGTATTATATCCATAATATCGTCTAGAGTTTCGCTAAGGTCAAACAGGTCGATATCCGTCGTTCACTAAATTCGTCGCGATATTCACCCGAAGAAAAACTGATCCGCACTGTCGAGATTTTCCACAGACTGTATTTTCGAGGGCGCTGCAAAAGTCGCTTGTGCAATAATAAATTTCGTGGATATCTTGACTACAAACCAAGTGATTTTCCTTGTACCCTACGTGTACGAACGAAAGATACGTCATGGAATCGTTATCATAAAGATGTTCGGCAACAACTGCGAGGAACAAAACGGCGCCGAGTTGGTCAAGAAGCAGCAATGATTGGAAGCGGAAATTGGCTCAAGGAACGAGCAGCTAATAGTCAAACGACTCATATTCCACCAAACATTCCACGATTAAAGACTGTGCAACAAGCAAAATACGAGTATGTATTGGACAAACTAGATCTGAAAAAATTGACACTGACCCTATTTTAACACTGGAAAAAATGCAATTTGATATACAGTATCGAGATTCCATTCACGATGTTAAAAGACATCATTTTTACGTGTTTTACAGCACATCATCACAATTACATGTGAAATTAAAAAATCAAGTGTCACAAATTTCAATCGATGGCACTGGGAGTATCGTGAAAAATGTTCGTCCTGATGGTAGCAAAAGTGGACATATCTTCCTCTACTGCATTGTAATAAATTTTGCCAACTTTACACTGTCTGTGCACCAACTTTTGACCGAATCCCAAAGGTCAATTTTGTTGGAATGGTGGTTAAAACAATGGCTAATGAGTGGAGCGCCAAAACCTCGTCAAGCATGCTGCGACGGTTCGAAAGCATTAATAAAGGCACTGGTTCTGGCATTTAATCAACAGACACTTAAAACATACATTGACACGCTTTTCCTTCGCTTCATTAATCATCCAAGCTGTTCCGTGCGTCCGAAAATAGACACATTTATTCGATTGGACGTAGCACATCTGATCCATTCTATTTGCACTTGGCAATGCACAAAAAATATCTCTAATCCAATTGTAAGGCGTTTTTTTTTTCTTTTTTCTATCACCTTATTAATTGATGCAGAAAATTTGGAAGAATTTGAGTTTATTTTAACTAATTTATGTACAGTTACTCTGCATCAATTTCAAAATACATTGCTTCCGTCTGGAGAATCTGTTGCAAGTACTCGAAGAAAATTGGAGGAATTAATTCACGATCGATCAAAACGATTTGAAACATTGATTTCTAGTGCTACAAACATTGGCGATGAAAAAGAAAATGAGAAATTTGAAGATAAGAAACTTCAGCAGGCTCGATCGATCAAAACGATTTGAAACATTGATTTCTAGTGCTACAAACATTGGCGATGAAAAAGAAAATGAGAAATTTGAAGATAAGAAACTTCAGCAGGCTGACGATCTTGACACTATTTCCTCGATTGTAACGTGGGTAAATGATATTCAATCTAAAGCAGAGGCAATTGACCAATGTGGAGATGATCCAAATGCTTTTTATTCTTGACACTATTTCCTCGATTGTAACGTGGGTAAATGATATTCAATCTAAAGCAGAGGCAATTGACCAATGTGGAGATGATCCAAATGCTTTTTACAAAGAGTTCATTGAGTATTTTATAAAAACAGTCGGGTATAATTTCCTGTTGTGGTCAGCTTGTTGTTTACCACCGCCACAGAGTCATGCATCTACAAGCTATGTTGAGTCGTATTTTAATGACAAAAACCATCGTGTTTTAAGTCTTTGTGGTCAGCTTGTTGTTTACCACCGCCACAGAGTCATGCATCTACAAGCTATGTTGAGTCGTATTTTAATGACAAAAACCATCGTGTTTTAAGTCAATATAAAAATGAACTACGCATCAATACGTTTCGGAAAGTAGAATACATGGATTTAAATGGAGGCTCAGCTATTTTTAATGCTAATTTGAAGCAAGACTTTGAGGGCACTTTTCATACAACAAAAGCCATTCATAAAGTAGAATACATGGATTTAAATGGAGGCTCAGCTATTTTTAATGCTAATTTGAAGCAAGACTTTGAGGGCACTTTTCATACAACAAAAGCCATTCAGTCAGACCCGGACAATTGCAGGCAGCATCAGACAGATCGAATCAATTGCCCGTCGGTGCAGCCGATTGCTTCTAGCTCTCATTAACAAAAGCCATTCAGTCAGACCCGGACAATTGCAGGCAGCATCAGACAGATCGAATCAATTGCCCGTCGGTGCAGCCGATTGCTTCTAGCTCTCATATCATCAATGTCGAGGAGGAAAAGGACGAGGGTGGCGACGACGACGACAAATTCCACTATGACATCCGTCGGTGCAGCCGATTGCTTCTAGCTCTCATATCATCAATGTCGAGGAGGAAAAGGACGAGGGTGGCGACGACGACGACAAATTCCACTATGACATCTGGCGAAATAAAGCTGTGATAGGTGACAATGATTTTACCAAGTCATTAGAAATCTACGACGATACGATCGGCGTCAATCAAAATTTAACGACGAATAATCTGGCGAAATAAAGCTGTGATAGGTGACAATGATTTTACCAAGTCATTAGAAATCTACGACGATACGATCGGCGTCAATCAAAATTTAACGACGAATAACAGTGGCACTCGTCAAGAAGATAATAAATACGTCACAAAAAAATGTTCATGTAAAGAGATAAATCGGCAGCTAAAAGACTCAACATTATCACAAAATTTAATGAAATCAGAACCCAAACAGAGCGTAGGATATCATTTTCGAAACCAGCCCGATATTGTATTTATGAATAATAATTTTATAAGGAAAAAGACTGTATTATTCAGATTTTAGTCACATCCACCATGGATGAGCCGGCATATCAGCAGTTTATTCAAGAAAATTCTACATCATCAACGGCAATGACCCTACAGTTTATTTCTTCAGCAATCCATTCCTCAAGACTCAACGATGCCGTGAGAGAGCGAGATTGCTGCTGACTTACTTTCCGGATAAAGTCGTACCACCATCTACTGCAGGGTGTAATCTGTTTCCTCATCTGCTGAATATATATAGTATGCCAGCTTTCGTTTGGAGCAAATGTTTTAAAAATTTTCCAAGTGCCTACGAGACATCAGGGTGTAATCTGTTTCCTCATCTGCTGAATATATATAGTATGCCAGCTTTCGTTTGGAGCAAATGTTTTAAAAATTTTCCAAGTGCCTACGAGACAGTGAACTGCTCAACCTGTGGATTCACGACAAAACGGAAGGATACAATTGATATATGCGTTCGAGAAATAAAGGCGAAAGGCTACAGTTGTTTTATGGAAGTAATATATATAGTATGCCAGCTTTCGTTTGGAGCAAATGTTTTAAAAATTTTCCAAGTGCCTACGAGACAATGAACTGCTCAACCTGTGGATTCACGACAAAACGGAAGGATACAATTGATATATGCGTTCGAGAAATAAAGGCGAAAGGCTACAGTTGTTTTATGGAAGTTTTACTGTCAACATCTCGCAATTTTCGGTAAACGGAAGGATACAATTGATATATGCGTTCGAGAAATAAAGGCGAAAGGCTACAGTTGTTTTATGGAAGTTTTACTGTCAACATCTCGCAATTTTCGGATGTTTTGCTCACGCTGTAAAGAATTGCGTCTATCAGTTCTAACATGGGATCATCACATTTATGTTGAGCTGGAAGTACAAAAAAGTATTGATTCGCCACCAATGACGTGCCAGTTGAAAGATTTTGAGAGTATGATCAGCCCGTATATCGATGCTGATGATCACATTTACAGGTATACGTACACATATTCAACTTATATATATTTGAATACCAACTTATATATACTCGTTTAGGTTCCTGAATGTGCATGATGCTTCTAGACAGTAATCAATCATTTTAACAACTGATATTTCAGACTACGGGGTATTATGGCATCTTAACCCGACCATTTCGTAGCATATAGTCGCAGAACAAATGGACAATGGGAGCTTCATAACGATCTAGAGAGTAAATCTATTACGGTTGGATCAAATTCAACAATTATGCCGAGCGCTGCAATCCTTATCCGGCATGACAAGTGATGTTCCCCATATGGAAAAATTATGAGAATTTTTTTACTGGAAATAATGACAATGTTTACCTTATTAAATATTCACATATTTAAATATTTTTTTATGAATCAAAAAAATACTCGTATTGTGGTATGGAATATCAAAAAAACTAAATCTCACTCGAATTACTTGGACATATGTTGTAAATGAGCAAATTTAATGGTAAAAAACACAGAGATGAGGGAATTACAGTACAGTAAAATTGAAATCATTGTCACGCAAAATGAATTATTGTACACACACCGGTCATGTGACTCGGTGAGAATCAACTGCTTGAAACTTTTGTCACGCAAGCTTCCAGTGTTTTTATGTGTCTACTGAGGGAATCTCTGCTTGAGGAAGTTGCGTTTTTCCTGCAAGTTAACAGTCCTAAAAATCCTACAACCAGCGTGAAGAAAACCGAAATACTGGCCCGTCCGATGCCACCCATTCTGAGGTGTATGAGCGCTCACCCGGCTACAATCGACCATAGACAACGAGTACGTAGTAGCTCATAGCGTAGTACACGGGGATCGCGGCAGGATCCTTGAGACTCCACTTGCTTAGTACTTTCTATGTAAAACCGGAGACAGTTGTGGGCAGACCTCGTGCAGCGCAGCCATTCCCATAATTTGCATGGCCCTGCTGCCTCTGCCAGCAGACTGCAGGCCTAAAATACTGTTTTGGCCGGTCAAATTATTTGGCGAAGCGTCTGGCGGTGTCCTCATAATTTGCATGGCCCTGCTGCCTCTGCCAGCAGACTGCAGGCCTAAAATACTGTTTTGGCCGGTCAAATTATTTGGCGAAGCGTCTGGCGGTGTCCTGTTTCCGGCGTAATGCCACGAAAGTTTAGAGGCGCATACTAAATACTGCAGAGCTCACTGTCCGGATGTTTCACCGGTTGGTAGTAGCTGAGGGGCTTTGTTTCCGGCGTAATGCCACGAAAGTTTAGAGGCGCATACTAAATACTGCAGAGCTCACTGTCCGGATGTTTCACCGGTTGGTAGTAGCTGAGGGGCTTCCGCGATCCACATCACCGCAAGCCAGGCTGTTGATATAAGCATGCTTAACTGCACCGACGACACTGCTGATTTGTTGGTAGTAGCTGAGGGGCTTCCGCGATCCACATCACCGCAAGCCAGGCTGTTGATATAAGCATGCTTAACTGCACCGACGACACTGCTGATTTAGTCGCAGATGTCAATGCTATGCTATTGGTCTGATTGTGTCGAGTAAAATTTTCAGAGTGAACATTTTGGCGCATTGCTGTCCTGTATATAAATATATATAGTCGCAGATGTCAATGCTATGCTATTGGTCTGATTGTGTCGAGTAAAATTTTCAGAGTGAACATTTTGGCGCATTGCTGTCCTGTATATAAATATATAACGAGTACTGTGAATTCTTTCTCACAATTCCTCGCCCTGACAAATCAGCAAAATATTTTGTTCTTCCGTCTCCGCTTTTTTGAGTGTTGCCTTTGAGGGGCTTCCGCGATCCACATCACCGCAAGCCAGGCTGTTGATATAAGCATGCTTAACTGCACCGACGACACTGCTGATTCAGTCGCAGATGTCAATGCTATGCTATTGGTCTGATTGTGTCGAGTAAAATTTTCAGAGTGAACATTTTGGCGCATTGCTGTCCTGTATATAAATATATAATGTAAAATTGAAATCAGTGTCACGCAAAATGAATTATTGTACACACACCGGTCATGTGTCTCGGTGAGAATCAACTGCTTGAAACGTTTATCACACAAGTTTCCAATGTTTTTATGTGTCTACTGAGGGAATTTCTGCTTGAGGAAGTTGCGTTTTTCCTGCAAGTTAACAGTCCTAAAAATCCTACAACCAGCGTGAAGAAAAACGGAAATACTGGCCCGTTCGATGCCACCCATTCTGAGGTGTATGAGCGCTCACCCGGCTGCAATCGACCATGGACAACGAGTACGTAGTAGCTCATAGCGTAGTACACGGGGATCGAGGCAGGATCCTTTAGACTCCACTTGCTTAGTACTTTTCATATAAAACCGGAGACAGTTGTGGGCAGACCTCGTGCAGCGCAGCCATTCCCATAATTCGCATGCCCTTGCTGCCTCTGCCAGCAAACTGCAGGCCTACAATACTGTTTTGGCCGGTCAAATTATTTGGCGAAGCGTCTGGCGGTGTCCCGTTTCCGGCGTAATGCCACGAAAGTTTAGAGGCGCATACTAAATACTGCAGAGCTCACTATCCGGATGTTTCGCCGGTTGGTAGTAGCTGAGGGGCTTCCGCGATCCACATCACCGCAAGCCAGGCTGTTGATATAAGCATGCTTAACTGCACCGACGACACTGCTGATTCAGTCGCAGATGTCGATGCTATGCTATTGGTCTGATTGTGTCGAGTAAAATTTTTCAGAGTGAACATTTTGGCGCATTGCTGTCCTGTATATGAATATATAACGAGTACTGTGAATTCTTTCTCACAATTCCTCGCCCTGACAAATCAGCAAAATATTTTGTTCTTCCGTCTCCGCTTTTTTGAGTGTTGCCTTCACACCTTGTTCTCACAATTCCTCGCCCTGACAAATCAGCAAAATATTTTGTTCTTCCGTCTCCGCTTTTTTGAGTGTTGCCTTCACACCTTGGAGCCAAGCGAGGTCCTTCTCCGTGATCTGGATGACTATTGACTCAAGCGTGGCTTTTGTGCGCTTCAGCAGAGCATCAGTGTCGCCCGGAGCAGTTTGCAGATTCGCGGTCCTCAGTCAAGAACTGCGCAGACAGGATTTCTACAGGTTGCCCAGCTCCTCGAGGAGGACAAAGTATTCGGCCTGGAATGAAACCGCGAGATTGGCCAGTGCCGTGGCGTTTCCAATGTTCATAACGTCTGCGGCAATTGACAGAAGAAAATCCTGACCTACGACACCCTTTGACATGTCTTTTAGGTACAAATTTTTGTGTGATTGATCGGTGAAGCTCATTACAAAATTCTTCAACAGTCCTCCTGTCTGTATGTTGCACGACTGAAGAATTATAGTCGGGTAATTGGTACTTCAGGTTTTGTACAGCTGAAAGCAAATATTTTCTTAAATTATTTATATAAGAGAGTATTGGGAATTTACAAAAAATAGAAATACTTACATTCACACAAGCTTCAGGTCGTCGTACATTTATCGAACAAATTTCAAATTTGTTTTGTAGATAGATGTCCGATATACACAACAATTTCGCTGAATAGCCTCAATCAAATCGTCCAGCTCTGGCATGGTACCGCAAGATAATATCAGCGATGCGAATTTTATAATCCAAGAGAATGGATTTTACCGCCTCCAGGTCGAGCTCAGACTGCATATGCTGCAAGTAAAAAAATTCAATTCAGCCGTTAGCTGCGGATTTTATTTACTGTTTTATTTTACCTACCTTTTTTCGAAAGATCATGTTGGGTGGCAGCTGGATCTTGGGACCTTTATATTTGATGCGACCGGGAATAGTTGTCAGTAATTCATGAGCAGCAAACTCAAAATGAACATCAGCAAATATGCTAAGCAGAGTAGATTCTCGCGTCTCCAATCTTCGACACCTCGAAACCCTGCTCGCCACCACCCTTAAGTAATTAGTTTTCGTTTGAATTTGGCTAATTTAGGCTTTAGTATATGTCCAAATGCCTCGTTTTTGTGGGTTCCAGTCATCTGCAAGATTTAACGTCATCAACATAGTGTCAAAAAAGTTCTGACAAACTGTTGAGGTTACCTTTTGGATCCAATCGTCGTATTTTTCGGGAATTGCACTCATCTTGATGTTGTTCCAATGTCTTTTTCAATTATAATAATACCCAGAGCTCGCCAAGTTCACAACAAGTGTATTTGCACAAGTCTAGTAATTTTCAGATTATAATTATCTAATATTTGTCTATTAACGTTCTGAAGAAACATGGTTGACAAAGTGCATAGCATGGCATTGAGGTCGGTAGTCCTGGGAACTTCAGTACCTTCGGTCTAGTATATAGATAGGTTGAAATTGAGGCGATAAATTCACCGCCTTAATTACCGTACCATCTCAACATGGCACAATACGCATGCGCAGATGCTAATGGATTCATCGAAAGATTATTTTAATTATTATCATAGTTAATAGTGCTGACCTTCTACAGATTTTAACTGACCTTTTACAAGCGTTCAAAGTCCTTTCCATATCACAGGTAATGGTCATGGTAGGACCAGATTGAGGTGCTAAGTTTTTTGTATTACCGTGCATACAAGAAAAAATTAAATCCTAATTATTTAAACCTGACCAATTAATGAGACCTATTGATCTTTAATGACCAAATCGTGACCTAAATATCCTGAAATTTTCATATTTTTTATTTAAAGTTGAGATGCCAAGTTGGTGGAGCCGGGATGTCGGCAAGAACTGAGTCACGGCTACTACACACTGTACTATGTCAATTTAATTATTTTATTGATTTCTGAAAACCTGATTAGCCTCGAAAAAAGCATCGCCCGCACATTAAAGATTTTTAATGTGCGGGCGATGCTTTTTACTGTTGAAAGGCCTAATCCTCTATCAGGGTTAATTGTACCCCGCATTGAGCAATGCCTGCGAATCATTCACGACGACTTGTGGATTTCGTCCCCCCGTGCGAAGCCATTCTCGAGTCCTATAGGCAATAAAATTAGCATCGTCTTTTTCCGAGAGTGCCTGGAAAATCGGCAATGTACCATTGTTGTAACTAGTTACAGCGTGGTACCGAAAAATATGACTCATGAAGCCATTAAGCCTTCCGATTCCTTTTACTAGGCTACCTGTAGCATCTATGCTGATGCTCGAGAATCCACCATTTTAAAACCTAAGTTAAATAAAGCAGTGTGCTCGGGGCGCCAATACATGCAATAAAATTTGTCACAGCCAAGTTCATGAATACTGACAGCATATTCTGGGTGATTTTTTAATTCACGAAGCGCTGTGATAATATCAGATCCAGGTTTGATACCCAACTCCTTGTACTCCATCTCTTGTTTCGCTTTTCGTAATACGTCCGCGCTATACAAATGTGCTGGTTCCAAGCTTCCAAAATCCATAAACGCCTCCGCCGCATCATACCTCCACATGTAGCCGTTGGTCTCTTGCAGATCCTGTCCAATCACTCGACCTATTTACCTGCGAAGCTGCCCTTTTTTTGTGAATCACTTTCCCGGTATGGAATGTTGATACATGGATACTGATAACCTCCGTCATGGGCTCTGTCAGGCTACATATGAATCACATTTTATTACACGTACCCTTGACTGCCAAAAAAGTCTCGCCGTCATTACGGTTGTTTTCTGCGGGTTGAAAAACAAATCCGCTCGGCAATTTGAGTTGCTCCAAGACTAAATGATAAATTATATCACCCCACCCGGATTCAAAAACATTATATAAACGATCGTCACCATATTTTCATATGGAGAGCCCGAGTTTGTTCCATTGTTTTGAATTCAAGTCGAGCATCGTTCGGAATGACGACAACAAAGCGTTCGGTCCAGGAATGAACCAATTAGGATCATGTCTGATTTCAGCATTTGGTTTTTTCCTGAAGGCACTTTTAGAATTCTGCGGATGAATGCGTTCTGATATTTTATTTCTTTTTCTTCGAATATAGATCAAAATGTATTTCCGCGATAACGTATTACCCAATGCTTTCACAGCTTGATTCCAGATTGGGTCTTACCATGGTAAATACTCACCATCTTTCATGAAATTGAAAGTCTTTACTGAATTATACACCTCTTCAGGGCTCTTTGCCGGTATTTCAGGCATGAGTGTGGTTATTCTTCATCCAATCTATGCACAGAACATCCTGCCTGTTGAACATCCGCCGTTACATTTCCCAAGATGAAAACGATCCGTATATAAAACAAAAGTAACCTTAAAATGTTTAATTTGCCTAGTTAATGGCGAAAAATGTATACCATAATAGATACTTCCGTAAGAGACAGTAGCTTTGTTACGTATTTGTTGACGTTGAGTATACCATTATCGGCATCACCGATCGAAAAAAATCTCAAAATTAAAACTTGTATTAAAACAAAAACAAAGAACATACAGTATAGAAAAATAGTGTGCAAAATATTGGCCGACTGCAATAAACAGTGATAATAAACAGTGATAATATAAACTGCAGAAATAAATTAGATCAACGCAGAGAACCGGGGAATTTCATACAAATATCAGGTTGCTAGGGTGTCAGCCGAACTATATCCACGGAGAATGGTCTAACACTCACGTAGAGCTTCGCAATAGAATAACAGATGGCCACGCTCAGATGGTAAAGTGGATACACTGGCTTCCGCACACACTGTAATGAAAATACAATCACGCTAAAGATAAAACAGAGGCGATCACTCACGGACAAATCCAATAACATAATGATTGATATACCCCATGTAATTATACTAAACATGAAAAAATATGGAAAGGTTTGGAGTAGATATTCGACACTCACAGCGATATCTTACAATAAAGAGTGCATAACTAGATAAATTGACGTTTTTTGGCTGATACATGATCGAATTACCGGAAAGGTTGTTTGTGACCTTAATTTGACTTTAGATGACAGCTTTGCGTCGGAATAGTCCAGGTATAATCGATGTCAGGGTGGTACGATCATATATAAGAGAGGAATAGTCTTTGGGTAAGAGTCCTTCGTCGAAAAGGTCGAGTTACAAAATTCTCATAATTATTACTCCCCAAACGATAAATTGTAAGCCTAGTCTTCTAATAGGATAATAATGGGTTAAAACTTTTTTTTAATTTTAAAGTTAAATAATATTGAACCGGACCATGTAAAAGAAACTTTAATGTCTTCAATCATGGAACAACCATCAAGAGAGGGACAAATCAGAGGAGGTGGATACCATCAGTACTCTCGGCACTTGGCCAGCGCCCTAGCACCAGATAAAATCAATTTTTACTGAGAGCATCCGTCACTTGTGAGCAGAAGATTCCCATCCTTTTCTCCGCATTGGTTTAGATCATCAGCGTCTGGCATAGTGCATGGGCTACTTAGTTGGCTTCTTAGTTGGCTAGAGAAGACCATCCTGAGACAGATCAACTGGATTCAATCATCTCAGGATCATGATTGGAAGCTCTTGTGGGCATCTACAAGAGAGAGTTTGGAGCAGAGGAGGTTGGATCTCATGCCTCACCAACGGCTTGTCGCATGATGTGAGTTCTTCACTATTAGACAACATCTTTTTACTGGAAGAAGACATTGCACTACGAAAAGCAGGGAAGAGTAAGGCTTTTGTGATCCAAATCCATGCTGATTTCACACGGGCTGCTGGCAAAGGTGATAACAAGATGCTACTGGAGCAATAACCCTTCTTGGAGTTTCACGGGGACTTAGTCCTTATCACTAATTATCCTGGAGGACCAACCATTATCACCTACCAGATGCTGGCGGATGTTCTAGACAAGATCGAAGCTAGATTCTCTTGGCTGCTATACCTCATTTATGCTGCTCAGTTGCCGGATAGGGAACACATGGGCACTCTGGATTTGTTTTGGGGAATCTACTCAACCCTAGAGGAGTGCTATGATAATGTTGGCAATATAGCGGTCAAACTATTCAAGAGTCTGGAGGCTCTATTCGTTGGGCTCAGTCTCAGGATTTTGGACCCAGCATCCAATGACCACAGTTTCGGTCCCTCAGTCCTCACTGACCTGAAGGAGTCCTATCCTGAGCTCCAAGAGTACGCACAAACTGTCTGGGACATCGGAGAACAATATCTGAGACACCATGGAAGGGATGGGCTCCCATTCCTGCTCGAGCAGTTCGGGCAGGAAAAGATCCATCACTACCCTATCGTGGATGTGGTGGCTGGACTCCTAAAGATGTATAAGTATGGGTCACCTGCCAGGATTTCGGAGGACACTGCTCTCAATGACTTGTGCGCCAGCTTCAAGCGAGAGTACGCACTGGCATACTTCGAGAAAAGTAGTAAGCTCCCTGCTATACACAAGAATTGGAGACTATCACCCAGACTGAAAGCGTTGTGGAAGAAGGGCAATCCAAGATCATTGAGGGAATGTTTGAAGATTCCAAATGAAGAGTGGGGGAAGATTGACTTAGAAGAAACTCAGACGAGTTACACCTTCAATTACTTCCCTCAAGTGAGTGACCTCATTGATGATAAAGCTATCACCCCTCCAAAGAGTGGTGATAGCTTTACACAACATATCCTTCAGCTCTACATTCTGGATGCCTTGAAGGTTATGATGCAAAAGCGACCGGCCACAAGAGAGAACACACGACTGATTCTGGAACTTCTGTCTCGGGAGACTGTGGACATAAAATCCTATTTCGAGAGGGTTGAGAAAGAGGGAAGGATCCCGAAAATGTCGGCTGTCCAGCTGATGGCAAAAGAGAAGGAGCTTAAAATCGATGCACGAGTTAAATGATATTGTTATTTTGAATTTTTTATTGGTTGTGTATTATTGAGGTCTTAACTAGATAAATTTTGAATAATCATATAGTAAGATAATAAACGATAAAAATCAAAATTTCCAAGGTGAATTTTATCAATACGTCTGAAATGGTTTGTTTACTTCTTTTTTCGTTTGAATATTTTACAAGAAAACTTTTGAATTGAGGGAAAAATCAGTTTCATTGCGAGAGATCCATCTGTGATTGGTATGATCCAATGATACTTGTGTGTACCTGTAATAGTTTTAGATTTAGAATAACGTTGAAACCAGTGGGTTTATTTTAGTGAATATAATTTGTATTTTATTCGGTACTTACTTGGCCCTGGCTGAAGGAAAATGTAGGGAAGGTAAGTTCGTGATGAATAAAAATGACTCGAACAGTTATATTTCGTTGAATGACTATTTGGCCAGAAGGGCTTGAAAATTTATAGGAAAATGTAGGGAAGGTAAGTTCGTGATGAATAAAAATGACTCGAACAGTTATATTTCGTTGAATGACTATTTGGCCAGAAGGGCTTGAAAATTTATTTATTTAATTAATTAAATGTGGCGTGAAATACTCGTTGTAGAGGTAAGGTGACTTACAATGCGTCGAGAATATTCAAATTGACGGGAGTTGACCTGGCTGGGTTGCGGGGATGACGTTGATATCTCGGTGAATTCCTCTCTGCGACCTCGTGTGACCTCGTGATGCGGGGAATTATCTCAGAGTTCGATGAGCCACTCGTGTCCTGGTGTTTTCGTCTCTGGTGTTATCACAGGATACTCGGTGGAGTAGAGTGCCCAAGATGGCTGAGCGTGCTCAAGGTAGACGAACACGTTGTCGCTTGGGCCGTCGGACCAAGATTTGGCGACGCGCACACCGAACGTAAGTCGTATCTGAGTTTTTCTCTTCGGTCGTCAATCAGGATTTTCCCAGGCACTCAACAGGATTGTCGAAACTCTTCTACACACTCT